>JAHXJL010000103.1:0-86873 GCA_019395255.1 Botrytis medusae
TATACAACAGGAGATCGCTTACACAAGATATCTAGTCTTGGTAAGTAGTGTCCAGGAGGACTGACAACTTGATCTCCAGGTAATCCTTGGACATCTGTTTTTATCGAGATATAGGGCGACGAGGTTTGAAAAGTATCCTCTAATGCAATAGCGTATGGATGATTGGATGGCCACCCATGTGTCAATGAATTGCCAAAGCACAGAATGTGAACCGGATTCATAATGAGCATGATGATGATAGGAGGATCAGTCGAGTACCCCGCCTTGTTAGTATTTTGTGGAGTGTATCTGTTACCGGGACAGTGTCTCTGTTTACTCGCAGGATATGGACAGAGGTAATAATAAATTTAGGAAACCATTGATGAAACGACTGTTGGAGAAATGGAGAATTTATGAGAATTTCCCACAGAAGTATTGAAAACCACTTACAGCTTCTAATTGTCTTTCATGAATCAGAGGACGGCTTGAAGCGTGGTTCAAGTGTGTATAAAACAGAAGGAAGCTCTAAACCATGCGGGATCTTCCGGTTGCCTACCCGGGTTACGGTTGCCCTGCCATGTAAACAATCAAATCTAATTTCACCCGCGAAAAAAGAACCTAGAAATACCCAACCTCATCTTAAAAACTTCACGCGCCATTTTTACGCGCATCTTCCCCCGATTCTGTCATTATTCTTCTTGAAAAGAGGATGTAATAAATTGGAGCCAGATTACATAATTTTGGAATTATATCGAACAAATAGCCACATTCGACTCACTGCTTATTTCCCATCACATCGCCTCAATGGCGACAGCTTCACCAACCCCAATGGGGTCGAGTCAATTCGCAGCTATCCGAAGACCTGCCTCACGAAATGCATATAAACAAGCTCCTAACCGACCGTCTTCTACCCGTCCAGATGCAGAATCAGCTCGACATTATTCGCTCAACGACAGCTCCGACGACGAAATTCCAATGCCGATGAAATTGAGTGCCCTAACAAAAGCTTTACTAGATGATGAAGCCTCAGTTGTTGAAACTCCAATCGCTGCTCGTACGACACCAGAGCACCCTCAAACATCCCACACAAGAGTGGAGAGTGCGGGTATATTGGGGTCATCTACCAGGGGGAAACAATCGCCGCTTGGGAGCCGTGAGAATAGCCCTACCTATCCACGACGAGTTGTGCGAGTGAGTGGTACGCCTGGCTCTACATCGTTGCGGAGAGGTCCTTCATTATCCAGTGCGGTTCAGAAGCACAATGAACAGCAAGCAGCACCAAAAGCGGAAGGGGGCGCATTAGATCTTAGCACGCCAGCACCAGTACCTAGAACCGTACGAGTATCTATCGGTAGATCTTCAATTGGCTCTTCCGGAAGACCTTCTGGTAGATCAGAATCCCCACAACAGGAAAACGAGTATGAGAATGAAGGACAATATGAATATCCTTCGACAGTTACAAGGTCACATCTAGCTGTGAGCCAGGGAAGTGTATCGAGATACAATCCCTCTGCCGCAGGCCGTTCAAGGTATGGCGAGGAAATAGGATTGCAAAGTTCGATGAGAGTCAAGAGGGGTGCAGTTCCTAAAGTTTTTGGAACATTCATGAGAGGCCCGGCTCGAAGAGGACGACCACGGATATCTCAGTCAGATGAAGAACAGAGCCCAATGGAGGAGAATGCAAACAGCAATGAAATCGGATCTAATCAGGAACCTCAAAGCCAGGAATCACAATATGGAGAACGGGAAAGTCAGAACAAAAGTCCAACGCCAGAGTTAGAAGTAGCTAGGCGAGCTCCAATCTCCTCGTACAGAGATTACGCCTCTTCAGGCAGTCCTAGCTCGAAGAACGGTTTAAATTCAGCCCTGCATTCTAGGTCACCACCACCCCCCGCTTTATCTGGTTCTCGCGGATCTGATCCTCGTCCCGTTACCTCTGCGTCGAAGCAACAACCCGTGTTCAAGATACCAGCTCCACGTCCAGGTATTCCTGCGACTTATGATCAAGAAAATGATGCGCCTCCAACATTTA
This sequence comes from Botrytis medusae, assembly GCA_019395255.1. NCBI lineage: Eukaryota > Fungi > Ascomycota > Leotiomycetes > Helotiales > Sclerotiniaceae > Botrytis > Botrytis medusae. The sequence continues at coordinate 2,012 of JAHXJL010000103.1, forward strand.
GGCGGAATAAACAGCCATCAACACATACGAATAGTGCGGAAAAGCAAACTCGGCCAGAAAGCTTCAATATACGTGCTAATGGGTCTCCGGAAAGACGTCCTCTGGCTGTCCGGAGTCAGAATACTCCTCGAAGACCTGCACCACCACCACCGAAGATGTCCGTATTAGAGGCCGCGACCAGTACTGCTGGCGCCGCTACTACATCTCACGCCAATAACCGAAGAAACAGGCTGAAGGTCAATGGTAAAATATTCACACGTTTGGATGTTATTGGACGTGGGGGTAGTTCGAAAGTGTACCGAGTGATGGCAGAGAACTCGAAGATATTTGCATTGAAGCGTGTTTCCTTAGAAGATGCAGATGAATCGGCTATACGCGGTTTCAAGGGCGAAATTGACTTGTTAAAGAAGCTGGGCTCAGTAGAAAGAGTAATTCACTTATATGACTACGAATTGAATGATGAGAGAGGAGTCCTTAGTGTGGTAGGTTATGTCTTCCACATTTTATATGTAGAGCAAGTCAACTAACGTCCACCTAGCTTATGGAGATGGGAGAATTGGATATGAACACAATCCTAAATCTACGCATGAAATCTGAGCAAGCCAAGCTGGACATTAATTTTGTTCGCTACTACTGGAAAGAAATGCTTGAGTGTCTCCAAGCTGTTCATGCTTACGATATTGTTCATTCTGATCTGAAACCTCACAACTTTGTCCTTGTTCAGGGCCGACTCAAGCTGATAGATTTCGGTATCGCCAACGCGATCCAAACAGAAGAGACCGTAAACGTCCACCGTGAAACACAAATCGGTACTCCGAATTATATGTCTCCTGAATCCCTTATGGACTCAAATGCCTCTGATGGGAGGAATCGCAATGAACCAAAACTCATGAAACTAGGGAAACCATCCGATATATGGAGTTTGGGCTGTATACTTTATCAAATGACCTATGGTCGTGCTCCATTTGGTCATATTCAAAACCAACTGCAGCGCTGCCAAGCGATCATAAACTTCAGCTATGAGATCGAATATCCAGCATACGGTGTGGGTGGTGTTTTGGTTCCAAGCTCTCTGATTCGAACACTCAAAAACTGCTTGAACCGAGATCAGCACAAAAGACCATCGGCAGAAGAACTATTAGGAGATAACGACACATTTTTGAATCCGTTAGAAATCGATATGGATAAACACTTTCCCATGTCAGAAGAACTGCTAGGCAGAATTCTGCAAAATGTTATACAAAAATGCGAAGCACTAGGAAGAGTGCCTAGTGAAGGAGAACTCTTGACTTCTTGGCCTAAAGGCTATTTCGCAAGTTTGAGGAAGGCCGAGAGGGGTGGGGCATGATTGTCATTAAACACATTGGAAATACGAATTGAATGGATCATGATGATTAACGCAAGCAAATGGAGTTTGTGAGCTGGATGGAAGGTGTTCGGCGTTTACTATCATTGTCATTACCTTGCTCGAAGATTCAGAGACAGGTGGCGTCATAGAAAAAGAGATTAGGCGGTAATTAATGTGTTTAGAGTATTGTATGATTCGATGGATAGGAAAAATGGCGTTTTGGGTATTTTTTTCTCTTTCACTTGGTTGTGGTTTGAGAGTTTGTAGGATATACCAAATTCAGTTTTAGTTTCAATGATCAGTTTAAGAGGAGGAGGGGAGGAGGGAGGAGAGATGAATGAGAATTTTAAATTTCAAATCCTGTGACTTGTGCAAGAATGCCGTGATCGCGAGTTAGAGCTTTGTATAGCTACGGGTGATGTTCTTTTGGCTATCTTGTTCCGTGATTCGGTGTTGGTTGAATTTGTTCGTTTTTTTTTTTTGTCTTTTACTGTTTTGGGGGATTAAATAGCTACTGCATCCAGCTGATCTACACAGATTCGATAGATACTCCTCCTGAAAAGGTTGTATGAAGACAGTGATAAAATGATTCTAATTATATGGATTACTGTAGTATTCGAGTTGAACCCTGCTCTAGTCTTCTGATTTCTCCCTTCATCAACATCTATTTGTTTTGCGGCTTCATATATTACTTCACGCGCACGACTTCTCTCGAATTTAACTCCCTCTCCCTTCTTGCTAACTTGTGAATTGACTTAGTCATCCTGTATTAAGAGCTCAACCTCAATTTGTGATTAAGGCAATGGGCTGGTGAAGAAATATGATAGTCGAGGGTGTTTGATAATGGTATTGCAAAGGATGTTGAGATGTTGAATATTAGGAGAAAGATAGTTACAGTCAGATGATGCGTTGGATGCTTTAGGGGCTTTGCGTCTCCCCTATTGGAGACTTCGGGTACGAAATCGAGCCGAGGGCGGAGAATAATGCAGGAAGCTAACTAGGAGATGGGGAGTGGAAAATACAGCTGGGTATCTGGAAATGCAGTCAGAGAATTTACCGTTGCAACGAAAATGCAGAAGATTGTATCGAAGATTGTTCAAGTTTCGGAGTTGTTTACATTTGAGTGATTGGGCTCAATAGCTCGGTTCTCCCGTTGAATACTTAATCCGTCTTGATGGTAAACGTGCAGACAACAACGAAAATTTTATTCGGGGTTTATAAGCTATGTAATATAACTTCGTTCTCCTAAAATCTTTTGAGAGCGAATGAGCAAACGAGTACTAGGTACGCAAACAACGTCAGTTTTGCGATGAGATAAAGAGATTCTTAGACGCTTCAATGGTGCTTTTGTATATGCAAAAAGGAGAAAGATATTTGTAATGTGAAGAGCATTTAGCCTAACTCGGCTGATGGCGTTTAACATGAGTTTGAGTAAAAGGTAATCACGTTGAGTGTGAGATCGTAAGTGAGGGGTCGAATACAATTAAGGGACTATGAGGGGAGATGAGATTTCTAGGTTCTATTATAGGTTAAACCTCAGGGAAGGTGGGGAGGTAAGGGTTAGACGAGCGCACGGCTCATTACGTCATCACCAAATTATTGTTTACTCTTCAAAGTTAAACTTCACTTGACATTCTCAAATCTTGAGAATCGCAAACAAATCATATCTCCGCAAAGTCATACCAAATTGCCATGCGATCGTCAATGATACCACGAAGTCTTATACGCTCGAGTAGGGCGGCTTCTACTCGACCTGCGATCGTTCGCCACACAGCCCTCGTTTGCCATATCTGCCACCAGCAATCCACCCCTCTTTTCCAAGCTGCTCCCACAATTTCCTCCCGCAGAAACGCATCTTCGTCCACAAATTCCTCACCATCTACTTCACCAGAACAAACGACCCCTCCTGTCGCCGCAACCCCACAAACCCACTACGATCTTTTCCCCCTCACTCTCCCTTGCGGCCCGCCACCGTCCGGCCCCTTCCACATCGATGTTCGTGCGCTGCGCAACGAATTTCTCCGTCTACAGGCAAGCGCACATCCAGACTTACACTCAGCATCGAATAAAGCCCGCGCCGAAGCTACTAGCGCTTTAATCAACGAGGCATACAAAACATTACAATCGCCTCTGTTGCGGGCGCAATATCTGTTGGGACTTCAGGGTGTAGATGTACATGATGAGACTGGAAAGACAGGAGGAGAAGAGGGGGATAATGAGTTATTGATGGAAGTTTTGGAGACAAGGGAGGAAATGGAGGAGGCGGAGGAAGAGGGGGATTTGGATGGATTGAAGGTTCGAAATGAGGAGCGAATTGCTAAGTGTGAGGATGTAGTAGGGAAGGCTTTGGAGACTGGGGATATGGAGACAGCAAGGAGAGAGACGGTCAGGTTGAGATATTGGGTCAATGTGAGGGATAGTTTGCATGCGTGGGAGAAGGGCAAGCCGGTTGTTATGGTGCATTGAGGAAGTTTGACAGGCATTGGGGAGCGGGTAGAAGTCATGAATTCTTCACGTTCGATATTGTTTTTGATTACGACTTTGAGATATGCCCAACACGGACATCAGGCGATGGTACTTGCGTTGGCTTCAATCAGTTGCTCAACACACGGCAAATAAAGTTGGCCTTGGCTCAACTCAGAAACTATCTTCCTGCGGTGGCTGGGGTGTGGCAAAAATACCGTCTCATCGACCCCAATCGAACAAATCAACACATCACATCTAGTCTGAAAGGATGCTCCTCTACTTCCTCTTGATGATTCCACTACAAGGTTGCAGTGGCCCGAGAAGTCAAAGGGCTGCCTGCATATTTATGCTAATAGATTGAATGCATGTTATTGAAGAACCTTTTAAAAAATTAGAGGCGGAAGCTTAGGGTAGAAGCATTTTGGGGGGGATCATGCCCAAAGTTTAGATATACCCGGCTCGAGCAATTGGCGAAGCCTTTTTTAGAATTCCCTATTGTACAATAAAAAGTTCACAGCTCCGGTTCGTTCTCATCTACTTGTTATTTTGCGTGTGAGTGGAAATAGCGCTCTGAACCTAATCAGTCTGTGCAGTAACGCAACGGACTGAAATTTATGATGGACAGAAGATCGAGAAAGGGCTAGTAACGCTAGTTCGGCATCAGTCGCCAGCGTGAACTATTTCGAGATGTGGTATCTCAATCATAGACTGTTGTCCTACCTAGCCATGTAATTGTGCATATCACCATGAGAACTTATGTCTTCTGTAATTTTTAATTCGTCTGATGTTGCCAATGGGGCTGACTCGTTTGATATGTCGTCTGCTAGCGATTATCATATTGGATTTGCTGTGGAGATTCGATAGCTTGATTCATAACATTGAGCGATTGATCAAACCTCTAGATTACAGTCCTTGTAAACTTTCGCACTTTTGCAAACTCTGTTTTGAACCCATACTCTTGATTCTATCCTCCATTACTTGATCACCACCTCCCTCGCCCAAAGCCCCTTTTCTAATTTCCCCAATCCCAACCCTACCCACTAGTTCCCCTCTCCCCATATTCTCCCTCCAAAATTACAACCTCGAATTCTCATAGATCCTACTGCTAACTAAATCCGGAATCTTCCAATTCCGAATAAACCTACAATCCGTACTCTGTCCATACTCAATCCCCCATTTCTCTTCCGTCCACCGGTTTGGAGGCTTCCCAGGCACGTTCAAAAGCTGCCTTGATCACTGGCGCGGACGACATGCTTAGGAAGGGGATGAGCCATTGTTGCGGTTCTTCCACGGGTGATGTACTAGTTGGCTTGTAGTATTCTGACTTTCTTGCAAGAAGAATAACCATATTCGAAAGAAACTGGTAATGCATATGAATGGGGTTCGGACACATCAGTAGTTCTAGTGCATTGTGGGCGAGCTTGAATCAAGCTCTCACGAGTAACCTGCTTCAGTTGACTAATATTTGTGATTGTAAGCCGAAATTTCTTTTGAACTTCAACTCAGAGACTTTAAATCCCCCTCATCATAAAAACAAAATATCCGACTTGCGAATTCTTTGGTACAGGCAGCTATTGCTTTGGCCCGACATCGACGTCGTTCAGAAAATGCTAATCTGTGAAAAGCCTAGTTAGACGCTGCGAGGACGAAGCCTTAGCAAAACCTTTCGCTAGCGATGTGGTAAACGATGTCCACTAGCTTGAATCGTCGAGTTTTGGATGTGATGATCCAATAATTCGCATGCCAGTAACTAGCGGTTTGTTTGTTGCACGTCTTCGACCCCCTGTCTAGGGCCTGTTCCCTACAAGCACTCTGGATATTTTGATAGCTTAGGGGTCTAGTCTCTTCGCTAGAGTAGTAGTCTACGACTAGAATAGAGAATGATGCCAAACGCGGGGTATAACGGGGAAAGTTTTAGATGCCAGAATTTTTGGGGTTTCGATTTCGGAGAGAAAAATCTTGCTGGCCTATCTTTGTTGGATGTTCTCAGATATCAGATATGATATCTCTTTCCGCTTTACGTCGCGACAGTATTAAATCAAGGAGATGCACCTGTGGGCTTCATCGACTTTTGGGAAAGAAACGCATTCGATTGTCGAACTTGATGGGGGAAACGTCGCCAGTTTTTCATAGCAATAGTCTCGTTCCATCTTTATTCGTTTTCGACGAAGTGATGAAGAAGCTCTTGTCCACACATCTCTTTCTTGAAAGTCTAACGTTGTTGAGGGAGGGGTTCGCCAAATTATCACCCCTTTTATACCAATACGTTATAACAGAGAGTAACATGTCACACCATTTTCCTGGAAGTCATTCAAAGGATGATACTACGCTTGCGACTGATATAACGAGAGAAAACCCAGCACCAGTTCGACAAGCCTTTCATTCAAGATATCCAAGATACGAAACAGAAAGCATAAAGATCAATATTATCCATCGTCGCAATATTCAACCTCCTATGCTATCAACTTCCACCCAAATTCACTCACTCTACCATTTCCGCGTCCCACAATCACTGCAAGTCTTTCTATCTCCGCTGAAACGCGACCATACCTCCCCTATCAATCAATCTCCATAAACCAACCACCCCCTCAAATCAAAAGCCACACCCCAAGCAAGAACGCCGCCATACTCAAAAAATAAGAAATAAAAAACCCCAGCCGCCTCTGAACTGTAAAGATGTCTCGATATACAGGACCGTTATTGAACCTCCGTGAAAGCGAGCTTGAGCGAGTCTTAAGCCGCTACCACTGCACCAAAGTACACACAGGGCTAGATATTTTGGCTGTGAGTTGATTTGTTTATATGAGAAGGGAGAGGGAGAGAAGGAGAGCGGTACATATCTTTGTAGGTAAGTCTCGTAATGACAATGCTAAGTTGATATTGCTATCGCCGCATTGCTCACATGATAAAGCCGGCTACGCCTTTGATAGTTCAAGTTACACCTATGTAGAGATCTATCACAGATAGAAGATATGTATAGATAGATGATTTGTAAATAATTCACGGGTTTCTCTCGACCAACAGGTGGGTCAAATTCTGATTTCAAATATTCACATCCCATCTCAAACTCAACTCTCCCAAGTGTTTACAATGGACCCCATATACACCATGTTATGCTATATATCAAAATGCTCTTCACTCACCAACAACCCTCTATAATCTCGTAGACCTTTTTCTCTACAGTCTACAAGTCCTCTCCCCTATCCCTCAGCTACCTCATGTACTATGAAACCTCCCTGAATCTCCATGTCTATATTACACGATACGAATCCACAACTCGCTTACAACCCAAATTCTCCGTGCATACCATCTGCATCTCTATATCTCTACGTCCCTAGACATCGCGAACCTCTCCATACCCAACACGAATACAATAGTTATTTTACGAAACGCCAATCTACCCACTTCAAACATATGAAGACATACGTGTAGAGCTTTTCATCATTTCCGCACATAGCACGCATCACATATATGGAACATACTCGATCAACATCTTCACAGATAAAATCATGATAATGAGCATCAACAAAAGTAGGTAGTATTCACTGTGTTTCTATAATAAATACACACAGAAACTTTTCTATTCCCACCAATTTTTCACAATTCCAACAGACAATCATACAGTCCGGTGAAGAGAAGAAGAAGAATAAAAGACAAACATATGCCTAACTAAAATCTATAGAAGAGGAAGAAGACCCAGACGCCAATTCGCTAGCCACAAACGGGCAGATAGCAGTACTCACGTTACAAATGCTCTCATTAAAGGTGTTAACTGCATCTCCTCATGAAGCAAAGACAATATAGTATATCCAGAGAAAGGGTGATTTTTGTCTTTTCGTTTTCGTAACCGTAATGGGGACATCCCCGTTCAAACTCATTCATCAGCCAATTATCCTGCCATCCAAATTCGATCATGAATCTTATGAATTGCCATTCGCGGCATCCTTTGACTTTGATTTTCCCATGATCTTTTGCCATGCCTTGATAACCAGATCCTCCTTGAACCTCTCCCACCATGTTCTGTTCAAGAAATTACTTAACTCCCTGTAATTATACATCTCACCCCAACAATCACGTCCCCACTCACAACCCGCCATATTCACCAAGAAATCCCGATCATGTTCATCATAATGAATGCGCGTATCGTTTCCATTATCCGAGCATGCTCCAGGTGGGAAACTGTTGATTTTGCGCTGGGGAATAAATGCGGTGTGAGGACGGATCCAAGGTTGGTTGATGTACAAGAATTCGAGCGCGTCTTGTTCTTTATGTTCCCATTCCATGTGTTTTTGTTCATAGCCGACAGGGTCCCACCATACGTCGAGGAGGCGATCAGTCCATGCGCTGCGTTTGACAAAGAAAGAACCGAGATTGAAACCGGAGCAATCTTGTGGGACTATAAGGTTTATAGAGCTTGCTTGACCGTCTCCGACTTTGCTACGAGATTCGGCATCTAGGTAGGGAGCTTCGAGAGGGTGTGTTATGTTCAGTGGGTTGTAATCATTGATATCGCGGTAGGTGTTTTTGGCTAAGCTGTTGAAGATGTGGGATTGAAGGGAGTAGGAAGGTTCCATAATGAAGGTGTTGAGGTCGAGCCACCAAAACCTGCGCAGTGTTAGCCTGTAAGCTTCATTTATTGCATATCAGAGTTCATTTTACCATTCAGCTTCAGGGTATTTCCTCAGGGAATTCCGGATAGTGTCAACCTTTTCCCAACTCTCTCTCCATTCGTGTGCGTATCTCTTCTTGGTGCTCATGTCCACGATCTCCAATTCGTATCCCCATTTATTTGCGTATTTGCGTTTGTTCTTCACGCTGTCTCGTTCGATTGCCCATTCCCTTGGCCCCTTCCACTCCATAACTCCACCTCCTTGATTCGCTGCCAGTATTATAACGAACTTTTTGCCCCCTCCAAGGTGCGTTGCTCGGCGCCACCAGTAATGTAAAGCTATCTCGAGGTCAGAATTTCTCGCAGTTCCCCTGCTCGATCGGTTGACTTACGTGTAGAATAGAAAAGAATTATCATCATTACAAACCCCAAAACAATCATAAATCGCATCCTCATTTTGCGACTCACTCTCGCAAGAGCGTTTCTTAGACGTGCTAGCTTTGAAGAACCTAACCATCGTCCGCGCCCCAATTTCTCTTTTTCCGCATAACTGCCATCCCCTCCCATGTGAAAATGCGGCAGACTGTTTGATATATTTCTGATGTGTCGATTGAAAAAGCCATTGTTTTTAGTTGAAAATGAAGGATAACCGTTTACTTCCTCGCTCTTTGCTCTCGCAGACTCCCAAGTCACCGAACCTCCATTTCCGCCTGTCCTTTGCATTTTATTTGGGCTAGATCTTCCACTGACATTGGCATAAGGGCTTGAAAGACCTGGACTAGCCCATCCTCCTCCAGGTCTTGGAGATGGACTTCGCGATAATGACATTGAACCAATCGGTGTTCCAGGTATAGGTGATAACACCCGGGTGGAGGTATGGGAGGAAGTTCGTTCTTCAGGCTCAATTCCCGTCTTTATGTGTATTGATGACCGTTTCCGATGATGTTGGTGGGAGGATTTTAAAGAAGAAAGACCGGAGGACGCCAGCTTGACGAAATGACCAAAGAAAGTCAAAAAAAATAAAAATAAACAATAAATTTAATGAGACACTATAACTAGCTCGTTCCTAAGACCTTACTCGAGCTTTCCAAAAAAAAAATCAACTTGCGACCACTTCTATTGATTGAATTCGTTGGCCGAATGCAAAGTGTCCTGAGGTTCTTGGCGTTCTGGCGTTCTCTCGTGTTTATGTTTATTAGATAAGGGAAGGTGTACTTTATTTCAATTTATGTCTGCTTTGAGAACGATTGGCTTGAGCGTTTTGTTGAATGGCGTTTTTGCAGTCCAAGGTTGAAGAATTGGATACGATATACATGTATGTATGTATGTATGTATGAGTAGATGCGTAGTAAGACTTCAAGATGGGATGGCAAGAAGGAAAGGAGAGTAAAGATGAATTAAACTATGTACTGTACTATTTACCCAAGTAGATATATGTAGTTATTCCTCTGTTCCTACAGCTAATAATCCTTTCTCTTTCTCTTTCTCTTTCTCCATTTATTAACGAAATTACCCAAAATCTGAAATTAATTTTGTCTTGTGCAATTACGCTTCATTGATAGGGGTAATCTAGTATTAATCTAGCACGTCTAGTATTACATTGCGCCTTATTATATCTTGACTGCTGCGACTAGATCCACTGGTGGCCCTGCTGCTGCTGGATAAACTGGGGATCCGATAGCAATTTCTTATCATTTGCCTTGGTGTAGCTATCCTCGTCTCATCTATCTTCTGTGTGCTGGGTAGGTAGGCTAACCTTATTCCTCTCCTTTAAAGGTTATTATACCTTAAATTATGGAAACACGCTCTGCACTTCGGATGCGCAAGCGGTGAATATCTGAACAGATATCCTTGGTGTGTTTATGGGAGTACTGTGTCCAAGCTCATTGTACTTGTTGCTGAAGACACGATGAAGTGATGATGAGATCTTTCACATCTTGAGCTGATCCAAACCTTACACCCATTTTGAATTCACTCATCTAAAACAACAGAACGACGACATGTGCCAGGGCTGACATTGGCAAGGCAGGTCTTGGAAATGGATACAAAGTCAACACAACAGCCGTTATTAATTTCCAAAGCAATATGTATATCTCGCAGGTTCAGTGGGTCTTGGAACTGGACATGCTGGCATCTCAACGGTGAAGAATCCAGAATCCATACGGTCGAGATGGTGAGCTGAATACGACAATTGCGAACAATACGAGCCATGTCTATAAAACTGTCACCGTCACCATCGCAAATGATAAGATGATTCAAACAGCAGGCAAAGTGTTAGTAAGCTTGTCATTACATCCACCATCTGTTCTTATCTGCCAGAATACCCAATACGAAAGAGTAGCCCAAGAGTATTCGCAGCTGGATAGGCAAATCGGAAGGCAGGAAGACAGGAAGATTACCACCGAACGCTCAAATACGGAAATCGAGAAAGAGAGGACAGGGGCTTCTCAAAAATGATCTCCCACTGGCCACATGCCAAGGAGCAGGCTTGTTTCCACTAATATGCACATCATATGATATCACGTGACATAGTAATCGTCCAATCCCCACACCCTTGTGCGATGATTATGCTTCATCAATTGTTACATCCAAGGATTCTGATTCATCTGAGCTGGTCATTTGTTCTTCGGTCTTTATATCCAGCAGTGTCAACAAAATCAGAGTAGACATTTGGAAGCAGCACCATCTCGAATTTAACTTCAAGCTCCTACGCAACGCAACGTCCCTCTTTCTTGCAAGCACCAGCACAACCAATTGCATAGGCAGAAGCCCATCCAGATGCGGCAATGGTGGGTGCACCCGAGTGTTTACCGAAATAACACATCCCGGTGTCCCTTTGGAAATCGACAGATTGACACGCCAATGTGAATCCGCAAATCTTCATACATTCCTCTAAGGAGCCTGCTTGTGTATCACCGATAGGGATCGTTCCATGGCGCTTGCAACAGTCCATACGGAATCGCTGAAATAGTTAGTCGTAGTTTCATACTTTATCTTCTCCCATTAGACACTCACTTGACCTGTTGGAGAATCCCAAGTTTGTCCATCAGCATTTGGGCATTCTGTTGAGCAAAGGTATGTCAAGTCGTCTTGCTTTGCAGATGTTGGTGGGTCAATGGCAACTGCGGATGCTTTCTTGTCTGTAAAGAATAATCAGCTTCCACCGAATCAAGACAGGTGATAGGAATTAAATACTCGTAGCATCTGCGATTAAAGCCTCGACGCCAGCCTCAAACATTTTGCACTCCCAGTTGGGCTTTCCATTAGCAAATGTTACACTATTGTAATCAGCCTCGTCCTAACGATTTTTTAGACTATGCTTCATACCTCTTGCATTCAGGAATATCTGCACAAGCAGTCATGCATTCGGCGAAGTCATGGAGTGGTCGGCTTCCAGGGATCTTAATCTCAGCTGTATTCTCGAAGCCGCACTTTACCTGGAAGTACGTGCCCTGCGGAGTCAAAAAGATCTTTCCATTATCTGAGATTGTCAGTGAATAAGTTAATTCCTGCATATTTGAGTACGCGCTTACTGGTTGGACATTCGCCATCAGTTGTGAAACTTGCACTGGCTGTCACACTTTCTGCGAGGGCTACCTTGAGTGCTGGGCATTCGGGTGGTGTGCGGTACTCTGTGTCAGGACGCTGCTTACGCTCTTCGAGAGGAAACCAGGTGTGTGTTCCTGGAAGGGGAAATGTCTTTTTTTGTCAGTAAAATGAAGGTAAAGAATGATACCCTATTTCTGGCGTAGTTCTACTCACCGGTATGTACTATCATCAAAGTTAGCGAATTGCAATCACACCCAAAGATTTACCGATAATCATACCTCTTGTTTTGTTGCACACATTTTGCTGTTGATGTTCCAATCGGCAGACTGGCAGTTTGGTAGGGTTGAGCAATAATCTGCACATTCCTTTTGTGTGGCTGTGGTCGTAGCATCAAGAGGCTTAGCAGTGGTACCGTGATCGCATTTCAACTCAAAAGTTACTCCATTTGCAGTTGTATATCTTGCTCCGTTGTCTGCTGGACAAGCATAGACTTTTGGTCTTCCTGCTGCAGGATCCCCGGCCGCGGGAGCTGATGCACCGCCAGGTCTCCCTGCTGCTGGTGCGGCACCTGAAGCTACAGGAGTAGTTGAAGCACCGCCAGGTCGGCCAGCAGCAGGAGCAGGGTCTGAAGCCGCTGGTTGAATTGGCACCTGATCAGGAGGAGGTACGCTGCCAGGTCTGCCAGCCGCGGGTGCTGAAGCAGGAGCTGTTGCTCCTGGTCGTCCTTGAGCCTGATCTTGAGCGTTCACAAATGGTTGGAATAAGAAAAAAAGGGAAAAGAGTACAACGAGCGTACTTCTAGTGAGGCCCATCATGGTTGTCGATTAATATGACTCAAGAAAAATGGTAAGAGGATCAAGGCGAGGATATATCTCGCAAGCGTGTAGATCAGAACTTCAGCTTCAAGGCTGGGCTTGATGGAAATTTAAAGAATAAGAGTATTTGTTTTCTTTGAATGACAACAGGAATGGAACATGGGCCTTAGCTGCTCTAAGGTAAATATGTGTCGTTCCTCAGATTAGCCCCATATATGTCCATCCATCATTGTACTCATCCATGACGTTACTATATTCTCCAAACCAAGTACGAGTTTATCCTCCAATAAAGGTTATCACTTTTCCGGCTGAGGGCATAATGTTTCCCCGCATTGCAATTCCAGACACCTTCAGCCAGCCATAAATTGCTATTGTCACACAACAAGGTTGACTCAGGTACACCCCATCTCTTGAGCTGGAACTGTACAAGCAGTGTCACCGAAATATATGAAAACCAATATTTGGCTACATAATTAGAGTGAAGAGTAGCTTAGCGTATGTCCGCATACCTTTTCAATTCTAAGTTAACGTGTTACGATTTCCCTTGCTTTCACGGAATGTCGATCCGAACCACTTTAGGAAAAACACACATGCCTTTCAGGTTGTAAAACATACTCGGTGCCCTCTTCTGTCTTCATACATCCGCAACAGGGTTCTCTCGGAGCTTCACAAAATGCAATGTTAATCAATGATCTACAAGCATCTCCTTTTTACAGTTCATATTCTGGACTTCGAGGCTTGCGTTGAAAGACACTTACTTGATAGATTATTGGCCAGGCAACCTTATTTTCCATTGCTATTTTGTATAGCCTTTTATGACCAGTCTCTGGAGACTTGACTTTGACATATTCTCTTCCTTTTCAAAGTTACAAACAATCTTGTTAACAGTTTAATTTAACATCACGGACTGAATATTCAATTTTAACATGTTGATTCACAATTTAGCGAAGCTGTTGCTTCCTCTTACTGTCCTAACAAGTCAAGTTCTTGCTGTCGACCCAACTCCAGCTGATAAGGCAAAATGGGATGCTGTATGCAAGCAAAGTAAGATCATCACTCCAAGCTTCTCAGATACTGATATACTAATCTATGACAGAGGCCGGATCTCAATTTTGTGAGTTGATAAAATAACCTCAATTTTTGCTCTCTGACAAACTTTGCAGCCATGCAGTTCGACGCGACTGGCAGTAAGTTCTCCCTAGATGAATTATGAGTCTGGTTCTTATTGAATGTACAGAACCGACTGGACAATGCGTTGCGCCTCCAGTTACAAGCTGTTATTGGGGACCATACACCGTAAGAGAGAATCTCTCTTTAAGGTCGTGATTTCACGTTCTAAACCTTCTAGGATCCGAAAACGAACAAGCCTGGATGCTGCGGTAAAGACAAGGTAGGCTTCTTTTAAATTGGGTTTTATACAACATGAAGCTCACTGAAAATTTTATAGGGAACTTTCAGTGTTGACCCTGTGGTCAAGACAGAAGGAGCATGTTGCGTTGCTCCAGGTCTTTTTTCCTTCGATGCCACGACGAACAAAGGCGATTGTTGCGCTCCGGGTAAATTCTATCATGCCGATCCAAAGACCTTAACAGGCAGCTGCTGTGCAAATGACGATGATGTGTTTACCTGCGATTGTTCTTGCAAGCCGGTAAGTGCTCATTCTGGGAGATAACGGTAGTGAAGTTTCTAGACTGAAATTGAAGTCTTAGAACCCGACACCTTCTTGCCCCAAGGGTGACGGAAAAGAATTCACAGCTGGAGGCAAGAAATACAAGCTCTATTGTAAACTGAGTGAGTAAAGTTCTTCCCCTCATCTTTGATCAATGCCTAACAAGCTTATTGTTAATCACGGATTAAACGACTTGGGGCAAGCACCCGCGCCTTCATTGGGCGATTGCATGACTCGCTGCTCTGAAACCGATACCTGCGTCCGTGCAATCTGGAATCAAGCTACTGCTATCTGCTACTTACGAACTCATGGCAACAACGCCGTACCCGTAACAGCTGATCCCTATGATAGTGCTCATCTCATCGAGGAGCCTGCTTGTCCCTGCCCGTGCCCAGGTGCAACCCCGTGCCCATCATGTCCAACACCAGACCCCTTCCCAGACAAATGTCCGGCTGCTGAAGGCAAAAAAACCACAGTGGGCGGAGTTGAGTACAAGGTTTATTGTACGTTGGGTCATACAGCTGCAAATGCAAACTTGGGAGTTTCGAGTGCGAAGGATTTCAAAGAGTGTATGGAGCAGTGCTGTGAGTCATCAAATTATCTTTTTGAACCGTGAGATAAAATACTGATTTCTGTTATCTAGCTGCCAAAGCCTCACCTTTCTGTCAAGGTGTCAACTTCTATGACGATGGCAATCCCACGGACAATTGTGTTTGGGCTTCCATACACCAGAGTCCTCCAACAGGAGCAGCGCCTGCCGGAGGTAATTTCTTATGTGCAATCCCTGTTACAAAGAGGACTTAGTGAAAAGCTACTATCTTGGCTTATGAACGCTTTTCGGGAAGTGGAGGCGGCTAGGTTGATAGGGACAATTGGTGTCGTATTTTTGGAGACGAAAGATTAGGGTTACTTCAGGCTAGAATTTCAATGATAATTTGAAGTTGATACAATCATCTTAATATTTTGATTGAAACTATTTCAGTAAAGCAATTCCGACCGGGCTTTTTCGCCTACGTAGAGAGGTGAGGTGAAAATTAAATATCACGAGATCTCGCTTGCAGAGAAAACGCCTCGCTCCAACGGGAGAAGCGCCTCGTTCCCACCCTTAGTTGAATTTCTTCTGCACGTAATGGTTTTCGGAGAAAAAGCAAATTCATGCATATGTACCACCGACTCAAATCGATCACAAAAACCATCTCATGATCGTTCCGATGCTTGAGGAAAGAAGACGCTAATGCAATGGTTACCCTTTACGCGCCGGATCGGCACGAAGTGCCAGGCCTTGATGCAACAGATAATACATGCCATTCTTCGTACAGGTGCACTAGTACACTACATCATACTTGTACCGTACGTCTATGTTAATTTATGAAGACATTTACTACGTGGCCTTAGATGTTACGTATTTTAAACTACTGATTTCAACATTGCAGGCAGCCACAACAGTATCTTCAGCTACAATATATTTGTTCTAAAGCGGTATCTATGACAGAGCAGCATAATGCAGCTATACCACAACAATATCTTCAGCTACAACATATTTACTCTAAAGCGGTATCTAAGACAGAGCAGCATAGTGCAGTTGTGCTACAACAGTATCTTCAGCTACAACACATTTGTTCTAAAGCGGTATCCAAGACAAACAGCATAATGCAGCTATACCACAACAATATCTTCAGCTACAACATATTTACTCTAAAGCGGTATCTAAGATAGAGCAGCATAGTGCAGCTATGCCAACACAGCAACAGCTACACTAGAAAATCTGTAGAGTGCGGCTTGGCGTAGCTCATAGACAAATCTCATGGTCGGCGAGGTCCTCAAACTGTGAGATAGGAATGCTTCCGCGGTAAGGATTCGATATAGTCTCCTTACATACATTGCGGGGTTGGGAATCATGTCAATAATCAAATGCGTCATGCTAATCATTTAAAGTGAGAAGGCGGTGACACTGCATTACGGCTTAGTGTTCTGGTCCCGGCTCCTTCCTGCAAAATGCAGAAATTGGGGCATGTGCTACATGCACATCACATTAAGCAAATTTTCTTGTCCTGATAGAACACTGGGAGGAAAGTATACTTCTATATCCGCTTCCTCTTGGTTATTGATTAGACTTCCAAGTTTACTTGAATTCTATCGTTTTTTTGCTTCATCTACTACTTCACGATGAAAACACTCAAGCTCTCAATAATTGGTGTTTTCACCATTGCAAGCTTTGTAGCTGCTCAGTTGGAGACGCCTGAGGTATATTAGCCCTTTATATTTCAGAATATATCAATCTATGCACTTGTGCTACAGAAACAGGATGATCTGACATTATTCAATCCAGGATTTCTGCAAGAGAACCGCGGGACCAAATTACGTCCCTAAGAATGATGCAAATGGTGTTTTCCAGGGTGAATGCGAAACTGCAGCTATAAGTAGTACGTATCTCCGCCTATGATCTCCACCTTCATATATCTAACACTTCGAACACAGTTTGTCTTGGAACGGAGTAAGATTCTAATTCTCTCCTTGCTGGAGAAAGCTACAAGATAGTCTCGTTAGAAAGAATGCGAGAAGCTAACATAGGCAATGAAGGTATGCACAAGCTCAGACTGGCGCTACAACCTGCTGTCTGCCACCGAACACGGTCCAATCTGCTAGTGGAAAGCAAGGTTGTTGCCCACCAGGCCAGAATTTCAAATGGGATGGTACGTTTCCTCTTCGCTTTCCACGCTCTGTCCCATATCCTACTCCTTTTGTCCCAGTCGCAAATCTAACATAGAATCACCAATTCAGGCACGTCCCCCTCTTGCATCACACCACCACCACCCCCTCCTGCGATCTCTTGTCCAGCTTCCAACCAGCAAGTCGTGAATCGCAATGGGCAAAACTTCAGAATTTACTGCCAGCGTTCGGTGATGGTATACACACATCCTTGGTTGACGACCACTTCCCATGGCATATACAGAGCTGTGCAGGGCCCTGAGCTGATGACGAATGATTTTGAAACATGTCTACAATTTTGCGCAGCTAATGGGAGATCTAATGGGGCCAATTTCTGGCCTGCGCAAGGATTGTGCTCTGTGGTTGATACGCCACCGGGGAATTTCTTTAAAGTAGGAAGTCGATATGATGTACCACCTCCTCCCTACAATGGACCACAGATCATTTCCATGGTAGCAATACCCAAGCGTGCTTATTAGACTGAGCTTGTTGGAAGCTTAGTGCTGAATAATTGGGTTGGATAGTTAGGACAATATGAACAGACTATAGCTAGTTCACGAACAACGCTTCCATTCATTAACATTGTGTTTACGTGGGAGTAGGGGGAGGTTTGCAACTTGATAGTGAGGCTTTAGTATGTTAGATCAACTTGACAACATAATAATCTTGCAATTTATTGCGGTAAATGCTTTGAGATTAATGCCCTATCTTCTACGTGTCATCAGGAACGATTAGCCAGCTAAGTGCTCAAAATGATCCCTAGTTCTTACTCTGAGATATTGCGATCTGTGAAAACAAGAGGAAGGAAGCCCGGTAGTACGACTCTGAGACTTACATAGTAAAGCACAAAATATTCAAAAGGTAAAGCACAGTGCACTTTTCCTGCCATTCTCTCCAGCCATACTTGTCCCGCCGTTGATGTTTTACATGTCATTACCTGAAAACTTCTGTTCCACAGAAAACGAATTGTAAAGTTCCGATATGAACTTGGTTCTCCTCCTAAGCGGCTGTCATCAGAGACATCATGCTATGGATATGAGACCCGTCGCTTTATGTACAAAGCTTTGAAACCTTGGTAAAGGCATTTATCCCAAGTGATGGAGGACGAGGTCTTATAACTTGTATCGTAATGAAGAGTTACACTGATTCGGATGTAGAAGTGCGATGCCGATACACATAACAGGTAGGTGTCATTCAAATAGAGCAGCGTCATAGGTTTCACAATTAAAACCTCCCCATAAAGGGGTGCATAAATCTAGTGTGAACCGTCGTGAAGATATAGTAGGGCGATATTATCCTGATATTGTGGTTTTAGCGAATTTGTCACTTTAATAGCTAGCTTTATCATGTGATAATGATTGATATTGATAAACACACACCTCACTGATTGCTAGTAATAATACAAGCATATCACCATCTTTCCCCCATCTTTTCTCTCCTCTCTTTTTATTCTTCAACAACTCCAAAACGTTGAACGAGGCCTATCCATTTCCTTACGAGAACTCAAGATAGTAACTTCCAATCATAGAAGACATCATTGCGTTGCGTAACAATGATCAGATAATTATCGTCATGCAATATTCCATGGATAGGTTCTCATTTAACGCGCCAGCCAATCACCACATATCAAACTTTTCTTGTCGGCGCGTAAAGTTACAGCAAGAGATCACAGTTTCCAATCGACTGGTCCATACCTGATTTTACCATTATGACTTGTTACGAACTGTGGCGATTGTGAGCGAATAAGAAAAGTTTGCTATTTTCGGTATTTCAAGTCTGGAGTCTAGATTGTAGGTCGTGCTTCATGGCTAATTTGTAGGTCTACTTCATATGAGAAGTATCATCACATCACTCCCGTTTCATTGTTTTTTATCCTTCCATCTCCTGCCTACTCATACATTCATTTCCTACGTGTAGTTCTATTGTATCTTGTCACATATTCGTTCGCTTCTTATTTTGCTTATTGTCTGTTCTGAGACGTTCACTTTCGTTCCTCATTCTTTATTATTGTTGAGTCCTCAAAAGCTATTGTCTAAACTCTCCTATTGTCCGAATCTTATTGTTGGCCTTGTAATTCTCAGAACATCTCTTATTTATGACCATGAGGAGGCTGGACCTTGGACATTTTCTTTTTCACGTATAATTAATAGACGTTTCGACCTTCCTCAAGTCGGAGAGATTATTTGCAACTATACCACCTAGAGCAAGAACGACCATCGTTGGTTAAAAACCAAGGCATTTCCCATTGTCTACACTTTCAATCCATTCTCTCACCACAATTTTGAAAATTTTTGCAACCATTTCGCCATGAATACCAAAAACAAGATCATATCTAAATCTCCTGTTGAGAGACCGCCAGCTCTATCTACGAACAATCCTTCCACAGTACTTACAGAAAATCCTTTTGAAACTATATTTGATGGAAAAAGCGAAGATGATGATTCTTGGAAAGACGAGGATGTATATTCTATCGCTTCATCGGAGGAGCTACAGCAGTCGAGACCCTCAAGAAATATCTCTATCAGCCGCAGTGGAAACATGACGCGCACAATCAGCCGTAGGGAGAGAAAAAACTCTATATCGAGATCGATGCGAGAAAAATCAAAAGGAAGACAGCGCAAGATCCATGCAAATCTCCGCCTCAAAGTCCAAACAACCTTTTCAACACATCATGGACCTCAACCTCAAGCAATATCTTCACAGCAGTCTCGATCCAATGGAGTTTTTGTTGATTTGGCTACCCTCAGGAAACTGGAAAATGTGTCGGCTCATCCAAATGGAACTTTGTGGAAATCCTTGGAGAACAAGAAAAGCAGAGCCATTGAAAACTCTGCTGAGGAGACTAGGACTGAGGCTCCGGAACCAGTACAGAAAGAAACACCGAATGCATATCCGCTGGCAGAGCGTCGAGGGTCTTTGAGACCCGCAGCCCTGAAGTTGGAGGACGACTTGTCTCCTAACGATCGTCCAATTGTTATCGGCATCTCGATCCCATCTGCACGTTTAGCTCATCATGTAACTACCCCGCAAACATCAACCTCAATCGCTTCAACAATGATGGGAAATTATGGGCACGAAACACCGATGGGGAGAGAATTGGTAACGCCATCTATCGTCATTACTCCTGCCCATGAGATCTCTGCGTGGTCGCCGTACAGTACTGCATCGAATGTTTCACGAGCACGAACTTTATCAACATCCTTTTCGGTAGCAAGCCCTAATGACCCGTTCAAAGAGGGGGCGCCACCGTTGCCTAAAATGCCAGCAGCTTTAGCCGAAGAGGAGAAGCGAAGAGTAGCTGCCCAGCATAGTTGCTTCTCTCCTGATTCGGATGCCACTACTGAATGGGATGACGAACCAGATTCAACCCGAGTTCTGTCGTCTTGTATTATTTATGAAGAAGATGAACATCCAATTATTGTGCGAAGTGCTCGTGCAGACGATGTTGCAGATAAATTGAAAGTGGACAATCATGAAAGTATCGACACCATTGCTGCACGGACTCGTTCTGGATGGTGGAATTACATCACTTCGCCATTCGTTTCGCGGTCGAACACAATAGTATATCCAGAGAAGAAGATTTCGAGTATCCCGGAGGTACCTATCTTAACCGTTGCAGCAGCCAAAGTTCAGGAATCAAATGTAGAGCGAAAGTCGTGGGAACAGCTTTTTTCCCCTCTTTCTATCAAGAGATCAAACTCTAATGCATCCGATGCTTGGTGGGATGTGACCCCCTTAGGTTTCAGATCAGAGAAACAGGTTTCCCCTGTTTTAGTTTACAAAGAGACGAGACATCCGGTGAAGCCGTCGATAGCTACTTTGCCCTTTGTTCGTTCAGCTTCGGGCGATGTGGGAGATGCGTCAGTGGTTAACGCCATTGATACGACTATCACTGCGGATTCTAAGTATTATGCAAATTCTACAATGTCTCATGGCCATTCGGGTATCCCAAGTTCATTACAGAGAGGTTCTATTTTGGTCAACAAAGACAATTCGTTATTATCTTCAAAGGATAGCACAAAAGAACTCAGAAGTAATAATCCCTTTGTCAAGTACCAAAATAGTAACATTGACCTTTACAACGACTCGGGAATGACTAAAGATGCGGACTCGAATGATTCAGTGCTAAATTCGAGAACGTTTATTGTAAATAACGCTACTGAACCACCACCACCACCGCCGCCGCCGCCTTACACTGAATCACCAAAGAAAGTTAGAAAATATCGAGCCTTTTTTCCTTCTTCACGCGAATCTGCACCAGCACAAGCACCTGCATCAACATCAGCACCAGCACCAGCGGTAGTTCAAGCTTCAGCAGTAGCTTCAACTTTACAATATCCTACTTCCCCCGGTCCCATATCCCCAGAAAGCGAGCAAAAGATGGCTCCTCAAGCCGGTATTCAGCTGTCAGAGGTTCCACTGAGCCCTGCGCGTGGTAGAACAAATCAGAGCACTGCATACCCTGGGCCTGCTAGGCAGACAACACCAACAATTTTGATTATGACTGAAGAATATCTCGAGCAAATGGCAGATAAAGCAGCGCTTAAGGCCGCCAAAAAATCAGAATCGAAACGCCAAAGAAACGAAAAGGAAGACAGCATGGCTAGCAAATTGAGTGGATTGTTCAAGAAATGCATAACTAAAAAGGGTAGGCAAGGCCCTGAAGGTCGAAAAAGACGAAGATGGTATTGCTGCGGAGCCATTGCATTGATTTTGTTGATCATCACGATTGTAGCCCTCGCTACGACGTTGACCCGCAAACCGAAACATGTTGTTCTACCATCTCAATGGTTGAACCTTACTGGCTTTCCTCCTATTTACGCTGGGCTCTCGACGGTGGCTGCTCCAGTGAATATTGTGACGAATACTGGTTGCGTATTCCCTGCTACGCAATGGAGCTGTGCTTTACCAAAAGAGCAACAAGCTTCTGTTGCACCAAATCTACCAAATCAGCCCAATTTTTTTTTGGAAATCCAATGGGACAATAGCAGTGCAGCAAATGCAACCTTTGCAAATATCACGGGGAACAATAACCTCTCTACACGCAGTCTTGTCAGTAATCCCGTTTCTGCTGGTAAATTCATCAGGGACTTGATATTGAGAGCACGTCAAACCGTCACTTTCAATCCTTCGCCGCCGCCACCATCATATGCTGAAGAAGCGTTTTTGGGAGATACCACGGATGGGATAGTTTCATCCAATAAAGCTGGAGAATCAACACCTTTCTATATATCCTTCTTATCTACTACAAACACTACCTTACCAATCAACAACCGCGTGAAGCGTGCAGACTCAAACAATACCGATCCAGATCTATTCCCGAATATCACAACTGGTATCCCGGCCCCAAGTCTGAATCCTGATGGCACTGCCGCTCCAGCAAACCTTCTTCCATATCCCATTCAACAGCCAATTCGTTTATATGATCGAGGACTTCCTACTGAGCATTACGGATTCTATACTTACTTCAATCGTACTATCTTCCTCAAATCTCTCTCATTACTCAACGATACCAATACCTCCAGCGGTGAAGTTCCTGATGATCAGAATGGCGGGGCTCTTGAAGGGGAAGCCAATTTCCGTTGCACATGGGGCGAGACTCGTTTCTTAGTACAGATGTGGACCAGAATGAATGGAACTGCCAGACTCAACAATGCTACTAGTTCGACTGGTACCTCTACTATCATTGCAGGACAGGATTTCTCGCAGCCTGGATCATTCCCTTATCCGATCACTATTACCACCGATCGACATGGGGGAAATCCTGGGAGGAAGTTGTTGTACTGCTATAGTATGAATGACAGGCAAGGGATTATAGCGACCAGTGGAGTGGTCAATGGAGAAAATAGAGCATTTGGGGGCCAGATTATCAATCCGGCTCCGAGTATTTTCTTGAATACTAGCGATTCATCGCTTGGAGGTTTTGATGGAGGAACAGGCGGCTGTTCTTGTGCTTGGAGTAACTTTCAGGAGGTCATCAGTGCGCCAGGAACGTGAAGAAGAAGAAGATGATGATGCATTTTTATGATATTATGGATATAGGTATAGGGAAAACAGAGGAAAGGAAAGGAAAGAAGACACAATTTAGTGGCGTGGGTTATGAATATTGAATAATTACTACATTAGAAATGCAGAGTAGATGATAGATCAGAATAAGTTAGGAATTACCTATGCAGGAACACTCCTATAATTAATGTATATTTCAATTGCGAAATATGGATAACGGTATTAGACAGTACCCATAATAGTGAAATGATATGAATGTAAAAATATATAGATGATGATCCCTGTCGATTCTGGTCGGCGAGTATCGATCAAATTCCGATGAAGCTCTCTTGTGATTGTAAACAACTGGATTTCATCTCAACCCTTCATTACACAAACTACATTCGTTCCTTGATCTCGATTTACCTACAATATCTTCAGCTTATAGCTCCCTCTCACCATCTTTAATTTTATTTCTTCTTTACATCTCAGCCTTCCTTGATCTTTTATCACACAGCAACCGATCTTGCCGCCTAGATTTATTTACTGGTAACGACTTGTGATTGCCATTTGCGATTCGAGAATCTTCGAGGAATTGTATAAATATTTGAGCGAAGTACAGTTTGTGTTTCGAGGAGAGAAACAACATGCCATCGATAGCACAAGAAGAATGGGATATTCCATCTATGGATTTCCACATGAGTCCAAATGGAGCTGTGAATCTGCTGAAGAGACGGAGGGATGTTGCGAATTTTGCTGATGTGATGGATGAGGAGGTGCAGATGAAGATTAATAGGTATGTGCTACTTGTTAGTGGATTGATATTTGAGTCGTTCTTTGAATCTCAACAATATCAAGCGTATTAGAGACAGAGCAGTTGTGAGCAGTCAGCTAACCATTGAAATAGTCCTAGACATTCAAACCTCCATTCACATTCGCATCCACACAATCTCTACCCACACGCCATGCACCACGAACCCGAACGCAGACACCTAATTCCCCGCTCGAAAATGTGTCTGAACAAACGGGTTCGAGTCGAATATCTACCTTCAGAACCTAGGATCGAACAGACAAAGGAGAAAGAGAAGAGTGGATCTGGAATGGATTTACGAGCTTGTCATATATGTCGACGCAAACCGACTGTGAAGAAGGAATTGGATGCGTTTGCGAATTGTGAGGGTTGTGGGAAGAGAGCTTGTTGGGTATGTATCAGGGAATGTCTTGGAGGGTGGGGAAATACTGAGATGGGGGAAGAGGTTGGAGGAAAGGAGGGCTGGGGAGAGAAGGGAATGAAGCATAGGGGAATGGTTTGCAGCAGATGCTGTGTGGAGAGGGGAATTGAAGGAGATGTGCTGTGTTTAGGGTGCTTGAGAATAGAGGGGAGCTGAAATTTTTGTTCGCATGGGAAAAATATTTACTGGAATTTGGCACTGCCAGGAGGGAAATAGGGCGCATTATGGAAGTTTAAGCAAACTTGCGGGTGAGCTCCGGGTTCGATTCATCAAGGAGTAGACTCGAGATAGGATTCTCCGGTTCGATGGGAATGATTCGATGGGATGAGCGATGCGGTCGATACCCATTTTGATCTGGAGTCTTAAGGTTGGCAATCTTGCAAGGATAATGATTTGCATATAATAAGGTTTATCCGGGTTTCTCTCTGCATTTTACCATATACATATATTATGAACATTGATATGTTTTTATTGGCTATTTGTTGTACCATCTTTTACACGTGAATTCTGCAGGGGTTTAAATAGTCGTATGACTATGTTTGAATGACAGGGTATTCAAATTTTGGACGAGAAAGGTGTGAAGTATGTTTTCACTGCAAAAAACTGTCACCGTTGTTTCTGTTCAAGCAGCTTGGAAGGAGTTCAGTGAGTGATCATGTTCTGTTCATCTAGATGATATCGGATAGGTATCTATAGCGGAATAGTAATTCTTGCAGCGACGATGGATATCGACCTGCTATAAAATGATTCAGCATTTGAGAAGTACCCTTCGTGAAGACATCAGATGAAATCTTATACTATTCACTTTTCTCAGTATTGCCGAAGATGTAGGTAGGTATAAAGCATAGAGTTCTACGGAGCGCCATCTTGGGAATGTTTGAAAATGTCTAGAAATGCATTGACTGGGAAAATGGATACTTTGATTGAAGAAAACCATTCATGATCAAACACTATTAGTCATCTCGAATATCAAGCCCAAGAATAACTGTATATAGCGCATATTTTCATCTTCACAGCTTCCATGAAGCTCTTCTAATTTTCAATTTTCTCTCCATATACATACATGCATATTCCGGGTATCCAAATCAAAACGCCTTGTGCTATTTTCTCTTACAGCTTTAAGCAATCCACCGATGCGCCGTTCTTGTATGCAGGAAGCTAATCCTTAGCCAGTCTAACAAGTTGAATGCGTAAAAAGAATCTTGTACTTTTGTCTCCGAACGCCTTCGTACTTGAGGAAATAGCCATTCAAACACCTTCTCCATTATTTCTTCCCCATAACTTTACCGTTCTATCATATCCTCCACTTACGATCCATTTGCCATCTGCACCTACGTCACAACTATGCACGTTCCCCGTGTGTCCGCTTAAACTCTGTACCAGCGCCCAGTCATCCGCCGAAAAGATTTTGACGTCCTTGTCAAATCCACTGGAAACAAAGAATGTTCCCGCCTTTCTCGGTTTCACTGCTCCCTTTTCATCATTCTCGGGCAACGACTCTGCATCCATCCCTTTGAACCACCTCAAATCAGAAACCACGCTACGATGTGCACCCACTGCCCCGGTACTTGCGACTTTCCTCACATCCCAACATTTGACCCAACCATCGCCAGATCCAGATAGAACACGATGACCATCAGTAGACCAGTCGAGCGCGTAGATGGGCTTGATATGTCCATCTAAGATCATAACTGTACGGCCTGTTCGGAGATCCCAAATACGTCCAATACTATCCATTCCTGCACTTGCTAGAAGCGATCCATCACCGTTGAAACTTAGACAGAAAACACCTCTTGAATGTCCTTCTTGAAGTAGAAGTTCCGTAGTAGTTTCAACATCCCATAGTCTCCATGTCGTATCCTCGGATGCTGATGCGACATACTTCCCCGATGGGTGGAATTCCACTCGGCAAACTCTTTGATTGTGTCCCGCAAGTGTTGAAACAGGTGTATCTTGCTCCAGATTCCATAAATGAACTTTTCCCTCTGCTCCTCCTGATGCCAAGTTGACGCTTCCGGGGGAAACATTCGATCCTTCTATTGTGGCACCCGGTGCCCAAGAAATTCCACCCACCCTATCCGTATGGCCCCTCAGTGACTTTTTAATTTCTAGATCCGGTATTCCTAGTAACTTGATTCCACCTCCCCAATTGCCAGCGGCGACCAATTCTCCATTGGGCGAAATTCTCACAATGCTAACTGGTCTCTCGGCCGCCATTTGACTTCCCTGAAGCTCGAAATCCTTGAGCCTCTCCTTCACTCCTTGTCTAAACTTGATATGAGTCCTCAACGGAATATCCTTCTCGATCTTCTGAATCTCCATCCTCTTCTTCGCCCTCGGCAATGAAAACTTCGCAATCTCTATCCTCGCATCTAGTAATTCCTTCGTCCCCCTAGTATAGAATTCCTCTTCAGCTTCCTCATCCTTACCCCCTTCCCCCATCTCAATATCACCATCTTCGTCCTCTCCATCTTCTTCCGCCTTCATTTCACTCTCAATCGTCAACAACTGTCGTAATCGGTCTCTCCTGTCACCTGGTCCTTCCCCGAATAATGTGATAGGCTCCCCCATTTCTCGAAGTCGTGCGCGCACGCGTCCATCGTCGGTTGGGACCGCTATAGCGGCTGCGCGACGTTTGCGATCGAATTGAGAAAGAATTGCGCTGGCGCGTTCGGGAGCAATGCCAGCGGTTGCGGATGGCATATCATAGTCGCGATCGAGAGGTACATCTGCAAGATCTATACCTGTATCCTGCGTGAAGAGGAATGGAGATTAGCCGCTGCTTGTGAAGGTGCAATTGTTCATTTGTCTGATGTTCGTTTGTATGCATGATTATAGGTTGGAGGGGTATAATTTACTTCTTTGGCCTCCTCCACGTAAGCTTGTCTGGAAGGATGCATTATGATGACTTCCAAGGAATTCTACAAGCTGCAAGTGGTAAAGAATTTGTAATTCGAATGAATGTGGTTGGCGTGAGGTAAAGTAGAGATTGTTGTTTACTTCGTACACACGGAAAATAAATACTGGAGTGAAGCTTTACGGTCAAGGATTCAGTGATGTTTATTAGTGACGATCTTCGCTAAATTTTTGATACTTGAAGGCCTAGAGCTTGGATCAAGGTCTAATTCTACCCTGTAGATTTCTGCTCTGTACCTTTTTGGATGGAAAAGCTTGGCACCTCCATCTTTATGGACGGAGAAAATCGTACATTTGAAATTATTCAGTTATTCATCTGATTCATGTTCTGCTTGGTCTGGTGAGTAATAGTATCGATCTAAATTCAAGTTTTCATAATTACATATCACACTTCACGGAACATCATGAGGGAATCATTATTGGACAAAATGGCATCGTGTTGATAGTGGTATACATATATATATTCTACCATACATGTACGTAAAAAATGGTATCCTCCAATTTCGATAGGTATCTTAGGTAAACCATTTATCAATCCCATAGGTATTTTTGAGCCAAAACGCCCTTACGCCTCATACATGTGATTGCCAAAACTGCCAAAGGTGCAAATGAAATTGTGGTATTTCCTTGCTAAACGCCAGAGAATCTATCGACGCAAGCTAAAGTACATGGTATATTCATGAAAACATAGTGTGAAGTGTAAAAGAGACAAGTACCAAAGTGTCAAAGTGAAAAAGAATGAAAATATTGAATTAGAAAAAGAGCATCTCCAAGGTATCAACTTCTCTATAACTCGGATGTCATAGGAGTGATGTCTTCCTTGGCAGCTTAGCTTGAGAAGACCTTGATCGAGTTGACGATCCAGTAAGCATTATTAAATGCAGTCGGATTGGAAGAAACATAAGCATTGCAGGTGGCGGCTTTGGTGCTAGCTGCGCAACCACCACTTGACCAAACTTGCCCAGCCCAATCTCCGCAGAACGTGGTGTCGAGGATGATGTTGTGTGATTTGAAATGACTGTCAATATTGCAACCGCTGCCAGAGAATTTGGCAATCGGCTTTCCCCAAGCGGTGGGATCTGGCTTGCCAGATTGAATGTTTGCTGGAATGGCTGTACGGGAGAAGAAGTAGATGGCAATGTAGGACGATGTCCATTCCCAAGCATACACCCCACCTCCCGCTGCGTTAAAGGCTGGACCATAGGTTGCTGTGTTTTTGACTGTCTGGCCACAACCTGTATTTCCGCCTCCTGCGTTGCAATCTGAACCAACGAGAGTTGTCCCAGCATCGGATCCGCTGTTGCTCATGACACACCCTTGCGAGGTATGAAGAGTCATTTGATTTGTGGTTCCGGCATTGACTCCTTCAATCACGTCAATTTCTCCATTCGTAGGCCACGAGGGCCCGAAGCTCCAAAGAGCTGGCCAAGTTCCGCATCCCTCTGGCATATGGGCAACATCAGCAATGAACAGGCCATGTGTGTATGCTTTGTTTGAGCTAACGCGAGTTGAAGCTCTTCCAGCAGCTCCTGAGAGTGAGGTAGTGTGATCTACTCCGAGATAGACAGAATTGACACCAGCGTTCTTGGTAAACCCAGCAAGCGCAGTTTTGTTGGCAGAAGAAGCGCTCTGATATGCGACAAGACCGTTGGTTGGGTCAGCGCCAGAGAAGAAGCTGAACTCTGAGAAGAAGTTTGTGTGGTCATATGAATCGGCAAGAGTGTATGCGGCATTCACGCTGCCGGCAGCGAGAATCAACGCAGCTCCAATACGACTGAAAATTTGAGCTGAAGGCATAATTGTAATTGTAAAGATTGAATGTGCTTCGTGTGGTCGTTCCAAAAAAAACTTGAAAAGTTAAATTTGTGGAATTGTGAATGAAAGTATTGAAGTCGTTTGTAGAATATTTGAATGTGGTTTCTGGAAATGCTTTTGAATCAAACGGATATCACGAATTATAACGAAACCCCTTGAGTTTGTATTGCAAATTTACTTGCTTTATCTTATTGTGAAGCACAAAGACAATAGCCGTTGTCGTTTATTGTTACTCGACAATGACTGTACAAAGCAGGGTTGCTGATCAACAAAGGTTTTAGTGAATAGATGGAAATTGTCAGATGAGCCACACAATTTTCAAAGGTGAGATAAAGAATATAAGGACAAAGATGACAGAAATAGAACAAAAATACACCGCGTAAGGAGTGACGATGATGCTGAATGCTTGAAAATTGACAAAACGACGTGAAAGCTCTTCGACTGAAGAAAGAGGGTAAGAGATATTATAAGAAAAGCACGTATATGAAGGATTCTCCTTCATTGTCTCTAGAGCTCTTTGTCCCAAACAGTTCAGCTCTTTAATGGCGTTTCCGTAGATAGTCAATGCCCTGTAGACTTCATAGCAGGGGGGTAAGCTTCGAGAACTAGGTGGTCAATGTACCAGGCCATCCTGGACATTTATGGAAGCAAAGGGGGGTAGACTGCAGAGGTGTGGGTGAAAATAGCATGTATGTGCGAGGGAGAAACCGATGGAGGATTCAGTGGGTGGTGAAGATTGGCATGGAACACACTAGATGGACCACTCTCATGGCGAGCAAGATTCCCTCTCCCCAGGCAAACCAGGATCCACTGGGATGATTTGATCTGAAGTGTGGGATTTAGCTCAAGATTCGAGAAACATTGTTGCGACAGGGGAATGGGGAGATGAATGGCGCAGCCAGTAAGGAATCTTTATTCATGTCAAAAATCGGATGCTTGACAAGAGTGTTTGAGGTTGTGATGGTTCCTGAAGGAGTGGACCAATTAAACTTTGTAAGCTGCCAAGATATTTTCCGGTCGGGATTAAGCGAATCTTTTAATCGTGCTCGGATTGCTTAAGGAAAATCAAATATATGCAAGGCTACAGGTAGAATGGTCACCAGTAAAAAGATGTTGCAAGGAAGTATCGCTTTCTCTCTGATTGTTCTCATATACATATTATCGGCAACATGATACTTTATCATAGAAAAGGGGGGTTCGTGGAACATGTGAGCGATTTGCGATGATTTGATCTACATACATGACAAAGTATACATTCGTATGTCTACTCAGGATCTATGATTCTGTTCCATCCCTCAATTCTTTCCCAGTCAAAAGGACGTGTCGGCTTGCTCTCATGTAGGGAATGAAGCCAGAAAAATCTACGGAGGAAGTTATACTTCCAGGATCCTTTTTCTTCATCTCGCTCTTCATGCTCCAATCAGACTCTAAAGGGTCCAGATATCCAAACATCCAAGAAAAACGTCACGTTCTTCTGAAACACCAAGTTCTGATGGAAACATCAAAGATCAAACATTTCGGATTTGCTCTTAGCATTTCCGTCTGGTCTTTTCCACGTAAGCCTATCCCTCAATGCCAACAGATTGGCATCTACAACACGAGTCGCATATGTGTTTGCTCATGTATTTCTTGCATCTAGATGAGCCCCCCACTATAGGTGCATGAAACTTGATATCCTTCGATGAGACCCAGAAGATCTTGTCAACCACCACACAAACAAAACACCGTGCGTACCTTATATATCTATCAATCCATGTCACCCTATCAACCTAGTAGACAATTGCCTTATAGAACGTCCATGAGTTTATACTATCAACAACCCAACTCAACTACCTTCTCCTTTTTGCCAATAACGCGTAGCACTTCACATACATAAAACATCAAACATTCTCACCGTCTGAGCTTGACAAATCGTGCAATCACATCCTTCCCGTTCCTTCTCCCTGTGTGTATCACAGCTCGTCAAATGATATGGGAAGTACTATTTCTACGTATTTTCTTAAGAACATTAACACTGTAGACGTTTGTTACCATAAAAGGCAGGTCAAAATACTCTCCTGCCATCAAATTGAGGCTTGGCCACATTACGGCCCAATACTGTTGTACTGTGTATAGATCAATCCCCAGACTTCCATTTCTCTGCAACTTCCCATACACCCTTCAATTTTCCCGGAATCATTAAAGTCATCATAATTTCCCAGAAACATCAGCATCATCAATATCGTCACATCGCCGCTACATATCATAACGTCAGTGTAACCTTACGGTGTACTACAGGATTCACGCTATTCATAGCACATCTTCGCCTCTCTTTGAAGCTTGTCATAAGCACCTAAGTTGGAGATATCCGGAATTCAGTAGAATTAATTGATCCTTCACAGTCATGCGTAATTTGCAGTGTTTGTCCATCGTAAAGTTCTCATTGCAGGTATAGAAATAGAATTCTTCAAGTTTATTGAAGCTCATCCTCATCTCCGTGAATTCAAATAAAACTCATCCTTTTCGGCTGAGATTCAAAAAATGCATTTACCCATTTTGATTAGTACCCATTTATATCATGGTCACGATCCGTACATCCATCTGTACGACATAGACTATAGTTCGGCAGGTTTCAGTCTGTCTCGAAATCTTCCAAATATCTAACTCCCGATCATTAACATTGCATGCTCTCGGCATGGTACGGGGCAAAGCATCGCTGTCCAACAACCAGCAAACTTCAAATAACACCTCGCCTCCTGCGCCTCATCCGCAACTCTCCTTTCGGAAGTAATATACTCTTACAATTTTAACTCGGCAATCGGTAAATATCGATACTTCCGAATGTTTCTATATTACCTCATTCATCCCATCGCACAACTATAATATTGACTTACAGTGGCTTTGATCGCTCGACTTCTATGCTCTCAGCCACATGTCAGAATCCTCGTACCATCCGTCATTATTGTCTAATCATCACTATTCAGATGAGCCGATTCCAACAAACATTCTTGGACACTAATTTCCCGTACGATTTGTAGTGCTAGATATCCCCAGGCTTACTTACCCTGTTCTAGAAAACAACATGAGAAAATTATAGTTAAAGGTCAGCTAACGAACTTTTATTATTATCAAATTTTAATAACCCCGAGAAGATTAGTGACACGATACCATCTAACTATGTCGAAACAGAAAGCTCCTGATATCGTCAATCATTACAAATTCTCACCTAGTAACACCGATTCCCACACTCTCGGTCCTTTGCTCTTCTCGTTCTGATTCTATATTCCCCTCTGAATCTATTATCGTTTCTGTGCTCCCATTGTCTTCATGTGCCCTTCTCTTCACTTCAATCCCGGCCACATCTGCATCATTGCTAATCCCATACATACCGCGCAGGCTCCTGCAGAGATAGAGAAAGTCCAGTCCAGTTCAAGATCCGGGAGCTTCGTGATTAGTTGCTTGTTTGTGGGATATAGGTAAGAGATGCGCTTGGTATGTAAATATCTACCCTTGATCAGAATCTCTGCCACAGCCAGTCCTGCAGCCGCTAAGAAATACCTTTTCATGAAGACAGCGGCTAGCGCTGTAAAAGCTCATTTTGGGTTGAAGTTAATGGTGATAAAGTAAGCAGGTCTGTGGAGATGTTAGTTACGATCGTTTTATGTGTAGTCTTTTACAAAAATGAGTAACTGGGTTCAACACACAACAAAAATTATGGTCATTGTTGCTCCGATAAAGAATTGATATGTTAATGGGGCCGAGACGTGCTGTAGCCAACGAACAATTAGCAGCCATTCTCTCGGGGCTTGGTTGGCTTATAAAACATCTTGATGACTCAACTATTCTCAACAGTTCAAGCATCACCTCATTCATTAGGGAAGAACATGAGAAACTCATACTCAATGGCCATCCAAACTCCATCAATATCCAATAATCCCCATCACAGGTACCCCAATCATTGCCTTCATGGTCCCGAGTCTTGCTTTCTAAATCGGATACTTGATCAACTCTCGCGCTATAATATTGGGAGGGAAACTATAGATGCGGGATGCTATGTCGTAAACATGCGCCATGGTTCTAACCATAGTATAGCAAGAAAGATCAGTAAAGTCCCATCCTGATTGACAGGGTAACTGGGGAGGAAATAATGAGGACATGTATGGGAAATGGGCACTCTCAAGGATAAGAGGTGCAATTGCAGAACCTAATGCGAAGGATATATATACCAAGCCTGCCTGTATCTGACTAAATTCATACACTTCTACAAAAGAGTACGATATAGACCCTTGCATATAGACAAAAGCCATGAAATGGATGCCGTTAATTTTGGCAACTGACATCGAATGTCTGTTACCCAAGATTCTTAGAATATGCGTTGGATTGGGTAGCTGAGAAGGAAACGAGGGATGAAAGTCAATAGACTTTTTTTTGGATTTTCGATTTAGGAGAAGGGGTTGTTGATATTTGAAGATTCGGGAAGGAGGAAATAAACTGGAACGAGACGGAAGAAGGCGCGAACGCTGAGAATGTAGAACATGTATTGCCAGCCAAGCTTCTGGGACACGATGCCCGGTCTTTCAATGTTGTCGACGAGGCCCAAGGCGATTGCTGGACTGAGCCCAGATACACACATAGACTGACATGGTGAAATTTAACGTCCCAAGGCCTGCAAATGCTTGGCTATTTGATACTTAGAAAGGCAGAAAACAAAAGCGCTTAGAGGAAAAAAATTTCATGATTCCCATCAGGAAAAAAGATAACCCGTCTTTGTAGCTGATGGAATTTTCTACCAGCTGGTATGGCTGACTTGCATTCACCTGGGTCAAAGAATCCTATGATGCATCTGTAAAATCGAAATTGAAGGAAAGCTCTTCCGAAGAATTAGATGCATCTCCGCTTATACTGAGAAATCAGGAAGATTGAGAGGGGCACGGTAGTAAGTGAGGTGTAGACTGATTTTGCATATTGAAGGCCTGGCAAAGGCATAATTACTGAAACAAAGTGGAGCAAGTACACAAGAAACCTTTACATGCATCTTTGAATTCTGCTTTTCTACAGCACCCACCAAAAATTTCTGTAAAGCATCTCAAAGCACAGATCCAAAAGCTGACCATCGGGTACTACAGACTGCTGGGCAGTTTTTGTTGGCCTGAGTTATATGTTCCCACACATTCAGATGACCCTAAGAAAACATTCAAGATTCTAGATGGCAAGTACTGAGTTGCAATAATGGTGTTGATCATGGGGTGGTAAATACGAGCTTCAAAAAGGAAACAACAATACCAACGAATGGGTTGGGTCGAGTGATAAATGATCACTGCCAAGTGAGAGATTATAATCAGGTATGGAAATCAAAAATCATGGACCCGCCGTTTATATCATCTTAGATCATGCTGAAGTACTCACTCCAGCCTCACATGATAATTTAGGAAGAGAATATCCCCATACTCCAGACAGGCATACTGGAAGCAACCTTTCGGTGTTCGAAGACCTGTGAGCATACAAGATTGACTAAACAACATGAACAGACTCATTGTTTCAGGCGGATTCAATCCTTCCGACCATTCGGATCGATTGCCACCTGGACTATTGAATGTCCTGCTCAGGAAGTCTTCGCAAGGTGAAAGAAATCCACCAACAGTGGTACAATCATATGAGCCGAGAGGCTCAGTTGTAGCCAACCAATGACAGAGGTTTCAATTATGAGTGGATGATATTCTAATGGTACAAAAGCATTTCCCGGTGTAGTGGTTCAAGAAACATGGGTGAGATGAGATTAGTAATATTTTTGCATTAGGTTGTCCAAAGTAGCTCTTCAACCGAGTTTTTAGAGTTTTCTATTTCCCTTGTCTCTCAATCATTTGTTGAAAGGAGGCAGTGAATCAAATTTAACTTGTTCTTTCCAATTTCCAATTTCCATTACAAGCAGGTAACAAATAAAAGGTAAGCGCAGTCAAAGGCCTCCATGACTGGAGGCGTTGGTTTCTTTCCCTATTGTTTTCGGATCTTCACATTGCTGCGCAAACGTTTCCGGCGCGTCGCCATATCATTTTGTTGGTGACTATTGTAGACTGTTGTACGTCTACCAACTTTATTTCAACCATTCGATCGATAGGTATTATTTTGATACATCAGTTGCAATTCTCTCGACTTGAGAGGATGAATGATCAGCATCATTCGGTATCTAGGGGATCATGGTAGCTCTCGTGAGAAGAACTCCCGGAGCTTTGCTTCGAAAATTAATCCCTCGTGTTGCGATTGTGTTAGTCTTGAATTTATTCCTTTACAGCAGTTTAGACTTATCACAGCTTGGTTTGTCTTCTAACATAACCAATTCACGCCACAATGTGTGTGAGGCGCAAGGTTGGCGTCAGTACCAACCTGAAAGACCCCGAAAGGTCTACGATCTATTCATGCTAAGCTCAGAGCTTGACTGGCTCGAGATTCGTCTTCACACCCTTGCAGATCATGTCGATTACTTTGTCGTAGTTGAATCTAATATGACCTTCACTGGGCATTCCAAACCTTTTCAATTTCTCGATAACGAATTACGTTTTTCTCAATTTTCTCCGAAGATAATTTATCATCGCCTTGAGAACCGACCGTTGACTTCTCGACGAACATGGGACTATGAAGATTACCAACGTAATGCCATGTTCACACAAGTGATACCACGGCTTAACGGCACCAGAGCTGCGAACATTGGAGATGTCCTCCTCGTTTCGGACATTGATGAGATCCCACGTCCCGAGACTCTTGACCTCCTACGGGCTTGTGATTTTAACAAGCGGCTCACACTTAGTAGTCGCTTCTACTACTACGGTTTCCAGTTTCTGCATAAAGGCCCCGAGTGGCCTCATCCTCAAGCAACAACCTACGCTGGTCCCACAAAAACCATTCTCCCAGCCGACCTGAGAAATGGAGAAGGGGGTTTCAGGCTCTTCAACTATTTTCAAAAGAGAAATCTGGCGAACGCGTCTTGGCATTGTTCGAGTTGCTTTTCAACGATTGCGGAGACATTGAATAAGATGGCAAGCTTTTCGCATACAACTTTGAACCAGGAGGTATTCAGGAGTGAAGCCAGAATAGTGGATAGAGTCAGGAAGGGTTTGGATTTATGGGATAGGAAGGGCGAGAATTATCAAGTACTGATGGAGAATAGTGATATTCCAGGATGGATAGGTAACAACAGTGAAAGATTCGGATATCTATTGAGAAGGGAGGGTGAAAATGCTGGGTTTGTGGACTATGTGGCCGATGGTGGTGATGGAATAGCATATTGACTGTCTGACGGAAAATATGAAACCTGTGCACAAAAAAAGAATGCACTGTAGAAAAAAAGTTCAAACATCACAACATTTACATATCAGCAGTCCTCTTAGCCATCTCCCAAACTTAATGAACAGTTCAGGTTGGAAGCGATAGTAAAGCATTTGTATGTGGAACATCACTCTGTAAATCATTAAACGCTGCGTAGAATTCTACAATCTAAATGACCGTTTAAGGATGTCGGCCGCCCGCCTTTGTCCATGCAAGAGGTATATATACAACACAATGTCAGCCTCTCTCCATCCTTCTAATTGTCCTCGTATTGTACCACCACCATATCATACAAACATTTGTTTCTGAAGATCCTGTTTCCATCTCTAGTCATCTTAATCTTGCGCTCATTTCCCCTCCTCTGCGACCACCACTACAACAACACAAATATCATCTGACTTCCCACCGCTCCATTTCTCATCCGGATATCTCCTCTGGACCTCCCTTGCAAATGGACCATCCCTCCTCAAACTAAGACTTGCCGCCTTAGCTTCCCCAGTAATATCTACAGCTAAAGAACTCTGCAAACTCAGACTTGCTGATGCATTGTCGCTCTCTTCTATTGTCTCTCTAAGCTTTTCTCCCACCCCAGTTCCCTTCCCCCCTGCCCCATTGACCCAAACTCCGTTATACTGCATTCTGTTGCTCACAATTCTCAGTACATCCCCTCCACTTAGATTATCCCAAACCCCATCACTAGCAAAAACAACCACATCCCCATGCTTCAACTCCTTACTCATGACTTCTGCATCCCTTGGCAAATCCATCAATTGTTGCCCCCCAAATTTCGCCGCCTGTCTTATCACCGCCTCTGGTACCAAGCTTAATTGATATGGTGTATTAAAAGCATGCGTCTGAAATTCAGACGCCGAATGCACAGCTCCCGACCTCAATTGTATGTATCCACTGTCTCCCAAATTTGCAACTTCCATATTTCCCCCAGAGTTAAAAAGTCCTACAACAGCCGTACTTCCCCCCGCACGCACTTTGCCTGAAGCACAAATTAAATCGTAACCCTTTTGTAACAGCCTTCTCGCAGAAATAGGAACTTCATCTATGGTATTAGATACCGATGCCGTATGCGCCATGTACTCGCATAGACCGTGTGAGAAATCACTAGGATCGACACCCGAATCAATCCACCCCCCTACCCCATCTGCGATTCCGAGTGCGATATCTGAGGTATTGGATATGGGCGCCACGAAAAATGCATCTTGGCCCGAGGCAGGCCTGCGGCTGGCGGGCTTGAGAGGTACGGGAATAGGATTATAGGAATTGAAGGGTGTGAGGTTCTTTGTAGGGTCGTAGCGGTTCTCTTTAGCGCAATACGATGCTGAGATACCGTATGTAAATTTGGGGGACGATTCGATGCGTCGAGTTGTTGAGAAGAGTCGTATAGGTATTTGGTAGTTATGCGACGGCCTGGGGAGGGAACGTTTGAGGGGAAAGGACGCCATTGATAACGAAGATTGATATCGTCGCAGGGGTATAGCAAAGCTGGCCGAGATTCTAACCCCTCTACTAGAGCTCGAGAGCGGACTAGGAGTAATTGCTCTGATAGCAATTCTTCCTCTGAGTTTTACCATCTTTTGAAATTCTTATTGATGTGAGTGGAGATGGATGCCAGGCAAAATTACGGAATGCGAAAGCCAATGGCTTGCAATCTGGCAGATCAAAGAAAGGGTCAAGCCTCTACCAGCATACTCTTACAATTGAATGGTGAAAAACAGAAGTCTTTTGTGAGTGTTCAAATGTACAGATAAAGACGGTTATGTAAAAATTGTTACAAATTTATGACGGGTTTTTAAGAAACTCAATGTTCGTTCGTCATCGAATGCCACATCGGATTATCCAAAACGATATCCTCCGAGATCATTTTCAATCGGCACGTACTCGGAACATAAATCATTCGTAAATTTTGCTTTGCTATTATGATAATTTACAACTCAATTCAGGATCTCTGCTCACAAATGAGTTCCTCCATTAACCAACCTAAATCTACCAAGAACAATTGTAACGCCATGCCATAATGCTCTCCCGTACGTCAACCTGACCATGTGAATAACACCGTCATTACGCGACCTTACCCCTTTAAAACGCCGTAGAATACATACTGTAAGATCAGTCACAAAATTAGACGTCTTCAAACTTGACATCCTCATCATCATCCTCGTCATCGTCGCCAAGGTCTGTATCTTCACCGGGTGCAATGGCATCACCAGCAGCAACCTCATAGTTGTCAGGTCTGTTCTCAGGCTTCAATGACCATTGTGTTGCGAAACGACCAGTCTTTGCCAAGAAAGCGATTTTCTCGAGTGTTTCACGAAGATATGCTTCTGGTTGCTGCAGTCTGGCACGAAGTGCTTTCATAGACCAATAATTATACTCACGGAAACATTCGAAAATCTTATCAAGAAGCTCATTTTCTGGCATACGAGCGGCCTTCGTAAGTTGTGGCTTGCCACTAGCAGTGGAACTCTTGGTTTTCTAGTTGAGTTAGCACAAACTTTGCAAGGTGATGTAGGTATGAGTCGTATATCTTACAATGAAGCTCCTGTAAGCATCGGAAGCCTTGATGGTACCAGGCTGAATGAAACCTTGGCCCACATCAAGATCCTCATTGAGAAATTTCGTGCCAACTTTGGGTTTCATAGCTTCCAAAGTTCTGATGGCTAGAAGACGGTCTGATTCTTCATTTTGTACGGCAATACAACTCAATTCATGCACAACCCTGCCGGAAAGATTTGTTCTCTCTATTAGAATTCTGTCAGTGAAGTCCGATATGATGAGTATTATGTCAACATACTTGGGATTGCCTTCCGAAATTGAGGTTGGAATTTCTTATTGGGATCCCATGGTTGTTTGTTTGCCGGCTTCTCAATCTTTCCACGGGTTAGTCTTGCTGGCATATTTGCAGTCTCCAAAGCGAATTTTTGTCTTGATTTTGACTTGAATCCTGGAAGATCTTGCTCCGAGAAAATGAAAGTATTCTTGACATTCGAGTTGGTAATATCAAGATTGTATTCCTTGGGAACAGTCTGGTGCTGTGCAAGATTGGAATTTAGTAACATTGAATAGGAGTCCTATAGCTCATATTAGCTCACTTTCTGAATGTAGACTATAGTTCTCATACCTTAACAGTACCATCAGGCATTCTCTCTCGACAATTGCGAATAGTACCAATCTGTATCTCCTCGTCCAAATCTTCGCTCATTCCATTCCATGCATCCCAGACGTACTTTGGAACACGACCTAACCATAACTTTTGGAAACTAGGGTCTTCATTGATCGCCATATCACCAGCATCCTCATATATATCATCATCTTCCATGAACCTGGGTGATGCGACCGCTGCCTCTGGATCGGGCTTGATGACTGCGTCTGCCATCTTGTGTGTATGTAGTGATTGTTAAAAACCAAAACGGGATGTCGTTCTTCTCTGGAACTTAAGATGCCTTTTGTGTGTTCTACTGGTAGGCAAGTAGTTTTTGGTTGTTAGGAAGAACAAATACTAGATGAACAGTTCTTTGTTAGTTGCCTTTCAATCAATGCTGATATTGAAAAGTCGCAGCCTTGTCGGATAATTGAAACAGACTTCCGATTGACGCTAGCAATGGCGTTTGTAGTTTGATGACAAATCCTGTACCTTGTACAGCACCACTCTTCTATCTCCTTACTGATTACAATAATCCTTCCTCGAACTAACAAAGATCCATTTGGCTAACGATTTAATAAGCCTTGTGATATAATACTATCTCAAGGCCTCGATAATATACCAGAGAGTTATTCATATACTAACTGACAGGAACATTCGGCCATGGCTTCAGAAGATCAAGCCATCTTGGAACAAATCAGTCGTCTAGCTGGTAGAGTACCCCATTATCAATTTCATTAAGACAAACATTCTTCGTTTTCTTTTTAGAGTTGAGCATTAAGCTAATACAATGTTTAGGTCAAATTAATCAGCATAAGAATAACCAGTCAACCGATCCATATAATCAAACTCATGTCCCTTCGCCTACAAATGGTTACCATCCACAATCAAATAATCGAGGGGGTCATGGGGCTTATGCATACCATCCCTATGCAAACAGTAGCTGGAGAGGTAGTCGAGGTAGTCATAGGGGCGCATACTCTGGTAGAGGGTATCGAGGCGGAAGAGGCGGTGCTGGTATCGTGCGACATCGAACGCTTGTGTTAAACGGTGGTACCTCCGTCCCACCATCACAATCGGATTCATCAAACGTAACTGCATCTGCAGACGAGAACGAGCGATCATCCTCTGCCGGCTACATCACAAAAACCGATCGTCATCTTCAGCTGATTAACAAGTCATATTTTGAGAAAGATAGTCAGATTCGCGTTAAAGCAATTGAGGAGACCAGAAAACAGAAACTTAAACAAAGGGATGAACGGGAAAAGTTAAAGCTCAGCAGGCATTTGCAGCGCCTAAGTGCGAGTTCAGGCTCTTCTATGGCTCAACCTACTGGAACAACCAACTATGAGGTCACGGTCAACGGAATTCGATTCATTGTCACAAAGAACGGTAGCAAACTTGTGAAAGCCCCTGGTGAGAACTCATCGTCTGTAGCAAGCCACAAGGTGGTACCACTTTTTGTTCCATGCTCACTTACTTCAGGTGATCTTACTTCCGCAAACACTACCCCCAAAACTACTTTAATTGGAGGTGTCAAATTCTATAGAAGCAAGAATGGAAACATGTATCGTGAAGGGATAATCAAAGCCACTAGGTATGGCTCAATAAAATGCGATTCCACAATTGCATTTCTTGTGTGAAATCGCTAACTCGGTCGCAGGAAGCACGGAGTTATTAAGATAAATGAGCCATGCAAATCATTCACCAACACGGGTACCTCCTTTCTTCCCACATTCCAAATTGCTCCTTTGTTTTGAGTTTTGGAGGAGGAGCGGCTTGGGTTACAGCTAACCACATATTGCTTAGGTACTTGTAACAAAGGTCCTAAATGCCGATATATTCACGACCCTTCAAAAGTTGGAGTATGTAAAGCTTTCCTTCTCAAAGGTGAATGTCCTAATGGAGATTCATGCGACCTGTCTCACGACCTTACCCCCGAAAGAACACCGAATTGCTTGCATTTTGCCAAGGGCAATTGTTCAAACTCGGATTGTCGTTACACCCATGTCCGTGTTTCGCCGACAGCAATGGTTTGCCGGTCTTTCGGAATCTATGGATATTGCGACAAGGGAACTACTTGCACAGAGCGACACGTTCACGAATGCCCGGATTTCAGCAACACAGGTACTTGCACTACGAAAGGATGCAAACTTCCCCACCGCATCAAGGCTAGTGTTATTCGTAGGAATGCAGCTACTGGTGAATCTTCTCCCGGTGATCAATCGAGTGATATTTCGAGCGATGAAGAAGATGAGGTAGATAGCGATGACGTTGATTCAGATGCCATTGATGAGGAATTTTTTGGCGACGAAGATGGAGAAAAGGAAGCTGGAATTCTCGCACAGCAAGATTACGTGCAATTTTCCTGATACTAACAAATGTAAGGCTCGATTCCGGAGCACCTTTCAGAGATTCAATGACCCTCATGGTCTCTTCATTACGAAGATCTTCAAAACAATTTCTATTTTTTCTTTTTGCTGTCGTCTCCAAACTGCTAGCAGCGTCGAAGCTATATTGTCTCTTGCTACTAGGGTTATTAGAGGCGTCGAAAACATTTTTGGGATACCCAGACTCGAATCTCCTTGTGTTTCTAACTTCAAGATTCTCATGTCTCAGCTAATCGGACTGGGACCTCAAAATAGCGTTAGAGGAAAAATAGGAAAGAAAAATACATACAAGATTACATGAATACCGTCTCCATCGTTGATTTCGATTTCATGCTGATTCATCCTTGCCTGATCTGTTTCGCCATTAATCTGTTATCTTTTCCATCTTTCCAAAGCGATATTCGGTTTTTAGTTTTCCGATTTGAGAACCAATAATAGGATCTATTGATTTATTTCGCGAATCATTCGATGGGTGATGCGTCTGCATTATTGGAGTGGTGAGAATTTCATAAGTCCTTGGGTTGTGCACTCATTATGATTTACTTTCTTCTTCGACGAGAAAATCCCTTGCCCAGCTGCAGTTCTGCAAAAGCGAACGATATGAGCGGAGCAAAGTACTCAAGTATACTGTACGCAATAGTGTGCAAAGAACATTTAGCAGTGGAGAAGTCTCAGTTGGTATTGAGGATATTACCAATATCTGATTCTCGGGATGCATCCACGTGCAAAAAACATCTCTCTAATCGATTGACTGTACGTTCCAACTGGCCAGAGAAAGTCACGAAAATCCTGCCAAGGAAGAGCATTTCCTCATTTACACATCTTTTACGAATCTGTCATTGCCTGTGGCATATACGCCATGAAAAGACTTACGATTTACATGTATGCAAAGATCACCTGAAGCAACATGAAACGGAGAGGGTGCCCAGTAAGCACTGGTAGGGTAACCTTACCTCGCCGGCCGTATACAGTTGGTGGTGTCTCAACTCATTATAGACTTGATTTCAGTTGGATGCTGTTTGAAATTATTTCTGACATACCAAATACTCCACCAATGTTCCTCTTTCCCATGTTTTAGTCATGTACAATCATAGGCGAAAGTCAGAACATACTCCACTTTGACACAGCTGCAGTACATGAACAATGTAACAAATATATTAATACCCCGTCCCAATGCGAACCGAACCTCGGCCGATCACGAGAATTACTGGCAGATACCAAGACCCATTCGCAAAATCTTACATGTTGCATACTACGTACATATCTAGCGGTGGCGGTGAAGCTCCTTTGTTTTTCCATTCCTGTTCGGATTTCCGCTTCTACTTTAATATTGCGACTTCCACTAGGCTGTCTTCAGGCTGTCTTGAGGCTGTATTTGCACTCCAGGAATGATGCAGTACGGGCTCTCTTGAATAAAAAGATAAGCTGTTGAAGCGGCAATGGATAAAGTGAGTTTTTTTTTCAAGCGCC
Organism: Botrytis medusae; assembly: GCA_019395255.1. Classification (NCBI taxonomy): domain Eukaryota; kingdom Fungi; phylum Ascomycota; class Leotiomycetes; order Helotiales; family Sclerotiniaceae; genus Botrytis; species Botrytis medusae. The sequence continues at coordinate 45,438 of JAHXJL010000103.1, forward strand.
ACCGCTAATGCACTGTACTGTACGTCGCACATACTTCCGTAAAAAGCACGCAGTTCTGGGCTGGACCCCATTTTCATGCCACTGGAGATATCCGTGCGTGGGAGCGATGCGATTCTTTGTTGAAAGGCAAATTGCCACTATCTAGTGATCTCTGCGCCTATGGCATGTGCATGTCTTACTATGGCAGGAATTTGCAGCGTACCAATGCAGTGGTCTTTTTTCGGATATCCGAATTGAGGCTCCCCCCCCCCCCCCCCACGTTTCAAGGGTTCTCGCATACCATTTCTTGTTATGATTGTGAGGTTCCGCGTTATGCTTCACTCTATAGTACATGCAGGTCTCAAAATCGGTTAGACTTGATAACTATTCTTCCAATCTCTTTATCAAAATCTAAGTACCAGACTGACACACAGAAAACTCTATTACAAGTTATTGTACGATACTCAACAAACCTCGTAACGCCATAACGTACAGCAGTTCGTCATTATGGGTAAGAGTCTTTGAAGATAGTCTGATAACGAGATACCTTGCCTTGATCGGTGCTCATTGAGTGGAGTGGAGCTGATTTTCTCCTCGCTCCAATCGCCAAGCGCTTTTTCTGATTTCTTCACCGCTCTCCGAGTTGCGCAGATCGATTTGGGAAGAAGGAAATCGTCGAATAATGAAGAAAGAAGAAGCTGTAAGCGTTGCGATTGGGGATCATAAGGTTTCATTATCAAATTTCAAGAGAGACGTATGGTGAACGAGAATTATCCTGTTTGGCACCAACAGAGGATCACCAAGCGAATCAGCGGTGCATACCCCTCACCCCAGCTCCGTTTGAGTTCAGTCAGAACACTCAACAGTGGTTTCGTTCGTGATACGGATATGCTCATAGCATCAAAAGGCAAAGTTGAAGATCAAGATTGATGCTCATTTCCTGAAATAGTATGGGTGCCTAGAAATACAAGTCGCCACTTCTAGATCCATCTATCTCTAAGCAGCACAGCCCATCAAACCGCCACCTATAGCGTTAGTATTCCTTTCGTTCCAGTATCCATACTCAAATGCCAGACCTCGAAGCCTTGAGATCCATCCATCAGTCCCTACAGATCGTCGCGCTTGCTCGGGCTTTGTCGCTCTAGTCCATCTCTTGTGATTTTTTTTGATTCCTTCTTTCAATGCTAACTCGGTCTTCTTACAGCCCCTCCCATTCCCATATTCCTTTGATCTCTCTATACACGGGGTTCGAGATTTTTGAATACATGTTCCACATTCTCTCCACACGATCCATACGATCCATAAACTTTGGACCGATTCAGACCCTGATGACCGTTGGAGCAGCTTTTGGTGATCCCAAACTCCTCGCACTCGTGAGGTTTCATTTCTGTTTGGTGAAGATGCCGTAATATGCGCTCATCGGATACCACGGTTCTTGCTCCTTCGTGATCTTCTGAATATTAGCGTTGAAGATATGTCATGCGCCGATGAATACCATTAATTTACTTCTGGTCACAATCCAATCACCTGCACCAATCTGATATAACCCATTGAATCTTGTCCCAGCCTGCTGACTGGTGGCCCCGTTCTAGTTGCCTAGAGGAATCTACGAATGTTTTCAGTCAATAGATCAGTAATCAAAGTAGGTGGATGATTCTCTAGAAGGTTAAACCCAAGATTGATTTAGACCCCATACGGTTTTGAATCTTTCTGGTTTCAATCAGAGGTATGTGCCGGCTGAGGACGGCTCATTTAGCGGTCAAGCATCAAAATCCCAGGAATTCGTGAAGAGTTTTCTCACACCCAAGTAGACTTTCCCCGCGACAGTAAAGCATGAGGTAAAACTTAAGACATGCTGTAAACCATAGTTCGCAGTTCGGCAAGCGGTCAACATCGGAACTTTTCCCCTCAAACCTAGTCCCGGTTAGACTCCCCCTAAGCTGAATACCCCTCCCATCTCCTCGCCTATATACAATCTAGTTACTCAAACTTTTCACGCCACCGTCATCATCGTCACTATACTACCAAAGTAAACAAAACAAAAGTTGAAAAACAACCCCGCGGCGATAGACAGGCCACCAAGCGGTCAGCACCGGGAACCCACACATCACGTTTCCGGTAGCTTGGTAACTCTGGTAGCTTAGAAAGTAGAAGACCCGATGTGGAGCTGCGGCTTCCCATCAACACCACAGTAGCGAAACAGTAGCGAACGGCTACCTGCACCGAGATGTCTTCACCGCACCATCACTCATCATTTCATAGTTCGGCAACCTATGCCGTATAGGTTTACTCCTCTTGCATCTAGGACTGTGCGCCGTACTCGGTACTGTAATGCTGGAAAATCATGTGCAAAATTTCTTAGCTTCATTTGAAATGGATATTAATTGAATGGATTTGGCTGGGGTGAGAGTGTATTCCACTTGAAAGATCGATCAATCATTTCAATTGAGAAAGAAAAATTGACATCCGTCCCCAACCAAAACGACCCACAATACTTAAAGCCGACAAGTACGATATCGGTAGATACGATACGATAACTCGTGAAAATCCGAAAATCCTCTGATCAATTTAATCTAATCGGCGAATCTCGGGGATTTTCTTCGAGCTTTGAGCTTCTTCTCGAAATCCTCAGATCGGATGAACCCACTTTAGCATTTCGTAATTTGCTTGTCATTCATGCTCTACTGTTCTGTGAAATTGTCGAATTATACTTTATCCGTCGGGGGTTCTGGCGATCTATACACAATTAACTTAAATTGTAGGTACGTCATTGGTCTGTATAGGAGCTCTTGTTATAATATGGGACATCTGTTATGGGGTTGGCAGATAGATCCACATGTATGTAGTTGGGGAGGTAGTAAATCTAATGATCGAAAATGCCAGGGAGAGGCGAGAAGCTAACATGCCTCGTGAGTAAGTTAAAACCGCATATTTTGATTCATGCTAGACAAATTTGCATTGTTCTAACGGTTCAATAGACCTGTATCTGGCTCCCCTCCATGTTCATATCAAGTGGAAAGATTTACGAGACCGTCGAGAAGACCCTTCTCGAAAGCATCTCGCGCCTATCCCCCAGAAATAAAACCTGACTCTCAGTAGATACTGACTCTCACTTGCATCATTTCTCAAAGTCTGAAACACAGACCGACAATCCTGCTCAGATCAGGCTTCACTTTTCTGAAGTTTCTCATGGGACAGTACTTTGGTACACTTCGTAATTAGTGGCTTCGCTCTTCTTTTCTCTTCCTTCAAAGTTGGGTCTTTGGATGTTCGCTTCCCGAATCCTAGGCGGAATATCCGGATCTCAACATCAGATCCTAAAATAGATGAGCGGTGAAGAATGTGAAGACAAACCTTTGTATGAAAATTATATGAAAATTCTGCCTCAACCTTGACATCTTTGAAACTTTGGGAAAGGCTTGGAAGCTGGTGATTGGTAAATATTAGATAATTGGTAAACATAAGACTGAAAAGCTGTGTAGTAAGAAGAGGCTGTAGCTTGGGAGGAAGTAGGCCGCGGCTGCGCGGGTAGCCCCATTTGACAGGTTTGAAGGTCTGGAGAAGCCAAGATGAAAGATACACTTCAGGTGGGCTGAGAATTATAGAGGATACCGCGTTTCTGAATGAAGAAGATTTTGAATCAAATGAAATCTCGATTTCCATTTCCACCACTATCTCACCAAACAAACACTTCTGTGAAAATCATAACTGTTGTGATATGATAATCATGAATCATGGGTAAGAAAATTCCCAGCCCCCTCAATTCTTCCAATCGAACCTTAGAAGAAAAAAACAATAAGATCATGATTCAATTGTAACGCGTCCATGGCGCGACTGCCAGTGTAGGCAAAACCTGGAACCCCACTCAGGTACATCCAGGACCCCAGGCACTGTAGATGGGATTCAGCTGTATGTAGCATAATAGCATTTGAGCATTTTCGCTCGCACTTGAGAAAAAGAGGATATGGATGAAATATAATTGTTTATCCGAAGTTTATTCAGTCTTCTTCTAACATTCTAGAAGAAATCTTAGAAGTGTCTGTACTAGCATCATCGTAGTCGGTTAAACCTTTAGATCCCCTTCATCCTGGGGGGTTCCTTAGGTCAAACCCACTTCACGAAGGAGGTTCTGAAGGTCCATCGGGAAATTTGTTCCTCAAGGGAAAATATCCAGAATGAAACAAAATTGAAAATGCCGTCATACGCGCAATTCATTCATGCGCCCTAAGAGATCATTTTTCCTAAGTGCTAGGGGTATTAGGTGATGGATGTACCGATACCTCCGTATTATAAGAGACAAGATGTATAGCAACGGCAGTTCAATTTAGGAAGGGCTGGAACTGGGCTGCTAGGCTTTCGGGCTCACACCGATTGAAATGACAGATACTAGGGTATCGGATTAAACCCTGCGGCCTTCTTTTGGATAGCAGTAAGTAAAAATCGGTTTCGTACCCGTCCATCTTTCCGTAAGGTGCCTGCCGGCAGGCTCCAGGTAGCGGGAGACGAGGCCATGAGGTTGGATCTTTGTGCTGTAATGAATGGTATGAATCTGTGTCATGGAAAGCTACCGAAAGACTTGAGGGCTTGATCTACCAATGAATTGCTTGCCCTACCTTGATTTGGGCACGCAGAGCTTACGATCATTTGATTAGGTAGGTTAGGTAGAAGTGAACCTTGGAATATCACCTATCATTTGAGGCTTCACATTCACACTCTTACAAAGATACTGCATTCTGCGACCGTTTGAGGAGGCCTAGTATAGTGACAGTACAAGTATTCATGAGTCGTGAATGAATGGACTTGCTGCCGAATGACAAGGCCCAAGAATTGGGAAAAAGGTGGGGATGGTGGTATGAGATCAGATTCGAAGAAGGCATTTTATTTGATGTTGTCATCTAAACATATTTTACGGTTTACCTCGTTACCATCCATTACCCGTGCTTTCCTCACGATCTAGATGGTTTGATCAGCAGCGACCATGGGTGAGATGATCATGAAGGAGAATCTCAAGATTAAGCGAAGGGAAAATGCCACAATTGAAGGATCAATTAACGATTTCTTTGGTTAAAGATGATGGAAGTAAACAAATGATACCCCAAAAGGGCTTTTTTCCTCCCACAAGAGCAAGACGCGTGATCTTCGAAGTGACCTTCTTCGAGGGTATCACCGATTGCCTCAAAACATTTGATTGGTGTTCATGGACCATCATTTTCTCGTTACGAGCCAAGCCCTGGTGGTATCAACGGGAAGCCGGAGTTTAACAGATTATTCCAATGATGAGAAAGTGTAGAAACGATGAACAAGGGTAAAGAAACAATCGTATGCAAAACGTGAGGATATAACCTATCGGCGGCTTTCTTTTGGGGATTTTGATGCAAGCCCTCAGAATCAAGCATAACTCCATAGATGCCCAACCTGATGTGAGCAGGGAATAGGAAGGAGCCAAGGAAACCATGTTGACTTTGCGTTCCCATGGGCACTTTTTCAAGAGTTATAGAGAATCAGAGATGGATTGTTTTGATCCAGTGCCCATTTTTTTTATATAAACCGACACGAGATAATTTGTTAGGCACGATGTATTTGAGAACGGGAAGCGGTTGATGGAGAAAAATCATCTGAATTCTCTTATGGTTAGTTCCCCATTAGCTCAGGGTTCTAAGACAAAATCCCCCCCCCCCCCCCCAAGCTAAAATGGCAGACTAATCTTTTTCACTACAGTGTTACCAATGTAATTTTTAATAGTAGATGCATTCTGAAGTAAAAATTTCTGAGGCCAAGTTCTAACGGGTCTATTGCCTTTTTGCGAATTCTTCCCTCGCCTTTTGGAATATTCGAAAGAAAAAAAAAGAAAAGAGAGATAACCGAATGCCGATGAATAGTGGAACTGTTTTCTATCTTGTCGAGCATCTCTTGTCAAAGTAACCTTAATGATTGTAATCTACTCTAGGTAGTTTAAGTAATCAGTCAGCCTGTCAGATCTAATCCATTACCTCGGAGCAGAGCATGAATAATCCAATCAAAGCTTGAACCCCTCCCTCATCATATCATCCCTCACTCCCGTATCGTATGCAACATCTTGATCTACCTGGGTTCAACTGATCACTGATCAAATGCAACTTATTCAAGGCTTTGAGCGGGAAATCTTAAGCTGCGATTGCCTTGAATTCAAATGCACTTTGTAATGAATGCTTAATGGAGAATCAATTATCTTCTTTGGATCTCTTGGACTTTTTTTTTCCCCATCTAAGATTTACATCTAAGATGTAAGAGTAGGCACTATAATGCTACTATGCAATGGAAATGCAAGCACTAATCGTTAGCACCCGCACTTGCCTTGCCTTTCCCGCTTTCATACCGCTGGAATTGAGGTTTGGTCTAAAGGGGAAAGAAGCCGTCTTGTTTTCTTTTCTCTTCTTCTGTTTTTGGCGTGTGCGAGTGTACCGTACCGTAAAGTACGACCCCATGCACACACACAATTTCCATATGGTTGATGATATCCTCCGGGATCACAGAGTTGGAAATCTACGTATCGCAAACAATGGATTATCGAGATCTTGAAGACGTGATTAGACAGACCTATACAGACCCATGGAGATGTACTTCGTTACTTGACGGATTGAGTAATGGGGGTGAAAAGAAATACGAATAAATTGTAGTACAGTATATGATAATCAAGTGAAATAATAAAGCAGAATGGCATAAAGTATCTCATAAATCAAAAGGCTAGAAGTCTCCACAAGTTGATCTCTAGTACGACAAATCTTTCCCCACCCGCTGTCATGGCCCATTGCCCATCATTTCATCCACTTATTACTCAATTATACGCTAAACACTTTATTTGGCCCATTCACCCATCCACGCATTACTCAAAAAAGTGTAGTACGATGGGAAGAGAGAGGGAGAGGGAAGGGTCCATATTGTAACCATGCTAATCGCATCACTCCCCCCCCTTCACCCCTTCACTACTCCCCTCCAAAAGTAGTTATACCTAGTATCATATCATATCATGGGTGAGAGATTGGGTAAAAAGAAAACAACCAAAAACAAGCACTCGTAATATGTTAGCATCGTAGTATCGTAGCATCGTAGCATCGCACTAATGTAGATTAAGAAGAGCTAGAAGAAGAATAAGAAGAATTAGGCCCTTGAAGGATATTATCATATATGTCTCATTATCCATTAACCCATTATTATCTCATTATTATTATCATTATTATTACTATTATTACTATTGTTATTATCATTATGATTATTCTTATTTTATTATTTATTTATTTTTAAAAACACCCGCGACGACCCATTCATCTCATGCTCTCACCTCATTATCCGTTTCCCAGATTTCCAGACCCCTCTCCCAAGATATCCACATTATCTAACGCATATCTACCAACTACATTCTTCTATTTCTACCTGCATACTTGACCTACTTTTCTAACGTGCTTCTTACTTCTCTTGTCTGCTGCACCGACTGCAAGCTCAAGTTCTACTACTTGCTGCACATTTTACTGCAACTGCAACTGCTTGCAATTCTGCACTACCACTCCTACCACCATACGACCCATACGACCACTCGAACCAGAAAGGGACCCAACAGACTTAGACTTCTTACAGTCTTTTGTATCTCCATTCTCCACTTCAGATCAAGCCATACAATCCCTTCCTACTGTTTGTCTCGCCCGAATTACATCGGAACCCAGACTCAACCCACTCATACACCACCACTCTTGTCCCTCACATATCAACTGAGCATCTCCCACCCAACTCCCACCTCAAATATTCATATCAAACATTACCATCCTCATAAACAGTCACCTCTCCTGTTATTCTTGTCTTTTTCTTTGACAGAAAAACACAACAAGTGAATTGACCCTTCACTCAATCATATCATTGATTAATCCGCCCAAAACGAAATTATCTTTTTCATATCCTCTCCCTACCCCGATAATTCAAGTTTTCGTGATTGTTGAACGATCTATCGATAACATTTATCTTTTCTCACCGCCACTATCTATCTATTTTACCCCATCTCATCCGAAAATAACTTCGCTTCCCTCAAACCCACCTCTTCCTTAACCACAACCAACCCACCTTCACAACAGACCACAGCAGAAACCTCTTTGCTATGGCTGCCTTCCCAATGCACAACTACTACAGACAATCGTCATTATCTGTCGATACTCAACCTCACAACTACTTTGAAGAGGACGAAGGAAGCATTCTTGATGATAACATCCTCGATCACTCTGCATTAGACTCCGGCTTAGAAATGTCTCCACCCATGGACAATAGCAGGCGAGAATCCTTTGCAGTATCTTCGACATTGTTCTCCCCCAAGGCTGATGAATGGCAACACGTCGACATGCAACCAATGGCATCCAACAATCCCTTTGTCGAGCACAACAGCAACAATCCATTCATGCGTATCGAGGCTGCACAAAACGCAACATATGGACATTCAAATCACGGCTGGGGCATGGGAAATGGTTCGGGTATGAGCACACCAATGCAAGGTCATGATGGGCTTCCATCTGATTATGAGGTCAATGTTCCTATCTTTCAACGTCCCGTGCAAACACCATTCACAAACCCCGGAAACCATCAATTACCTCTCTTCTCCGCCAATGGCTCAAGTCATCCATCTCCACAAAAGGACTGGTCCGTTTCAGAGATGGATCATCGTATTCCAAAGCGCATGCGCCCACACAGCCCAACTCTTCGATCGCATCCTGAGATGTCCAGACGGGGTGATGGTATCCGAAAGAAGAATGCTCGATTTGATATTCCAGCCGAGAGAAATCTCACCAACATCGATCAACTCATCTCTCAATCTACCGATGAGCAGGAGATTAAGGAGCTCAAGCAGCAAAAACGTCTGTTGAGAAACCGACAAGCAGCGTAAGTATATTATCTGATCAATTTTTCACATCCATTGACTAATCATTATCATAGTCTTGATTCACGTCAGCGAAAGAAGCAGCACACTGAGCGTCTTGAGGACGAAAAGAAGCACTATACTGCTTTGATTAACGATCTCGAGGAGGACTTGGCCGAAGCAAAACTTGCTTTGGATGAGTGGGCTCGTAAAGAGCAACACTACCAACAATACATCGAGAGCTTGCAGATGGAGAAGGAAGAGATGGTGCGAACTCACACCCTCGAAACCGGCGACCTCCGCAAGAAAGTGAGCGTCCTTACAGAACACATGCAAAAGATGGAGAGCACTGCCATGTCAACTGTTCCCAGTTCGACTGGCTTCTCTGCCGACTACTCTGACATTGATGGTCTGAATATGGATGGCAACTGGGACAACATCTCCTTCCTGAATGACTTTTCCATGGAAAGTGAGATTAAGGTTGAGAATTCACTAGTTTCCGCCAAGAAGGTCGACACTTCCCTTCTTAGCGAGCCAGAGAAGCCTGCTGCCCAAGGTCTCCTCTTGATGTTACTCCTTGTTGGTGCTTTTGTCGCTTCAAAGGGTTCTTCTCCCAGCATTCCTAGAATGTCGGATGACGTTCGTGCTGCATCTGCAACACTCCTCGAAGACGTGTTTAAGGATGCTGGCATTCAACAATCCGCTTCTGCTGTCTCTGATGTTGCCAACGCAATTGCACCTCTCCCATCTGGTTCCTGGTCTACTACTCAAAATCCTTCTTTGGGAGGCAACGAAATGGTCGGCGTCACATCATCAACTCTTGGAGATCTTGCCAACAGTCTTTCGCAACCAACAGAAGAACAAAACAACGAACAACTCTTTTCATTGTCTGCAGCACAATACAATGGGTTGACTTCTCAAGATTTCCTCGACAATTCTCCCGCCACAAGGTCAACATCTCAAGGAAGAAAGAATCTCGGTGAATCACTTGCTGCCATGCGATCGAATTCCAAGAAATCGGCCGCAGAGGTTTACACTCGATCATTACTATGGGATCAAGTTCCAAGTGAGGTTGTCAGGAATTTTGCTAAGCTCGTCTCGGAATGTAATTCCAGGAATGGTCCAGAAGAGTGCGATACCTCATCGGGTTAAACTTTTCCAAGTTTTCAACCTAAATATGTCATCCGAAAAACTCTACTTCGACAATCCATATTCTTTTACTTTTCGAATCAAAACTTTACGGCTTTTACGATTTTACGGCTTCATTGCGAACAGAGACTTTGTTGCTCACGCATCTTCTCTTAATGTCTCAATTTGTTAATGAGCGAAACAGCGAGCGTTTGAATTTTTTTTCATTTTATGGCTTAATGGTTCTTATGGTTTTATGGTCTTATGGTTTACGGATGGTTTACAAATCGTGTTCTTCTTGTTATTCTCATTTTCTCCTATTTTTTTCTCTCTCTGTTACTGCATCATCGTCATCATCGATCATAGTTAGCGACGGGTCATCAAACTTGGGACTTTTTCTTAATTTCTTATTGATTATTATTATTTTCGCCAGGCGTAAGACGAACATCAGATCGCAGCTGGACAGCAATGGGAATACATATATTTTGTAAATTGGGCGGATGGGGACGGAGGATGGGTATTCGGAGGAGATGGATCTCTATTTGGATTGGAAACGGGCATTTGGAACGGAAGGGGGTGGCTACTCTACGCATTACACATCGCACACCACAAGCTATTACTAGCAACCAATTTTCCTTATACATTACCACTCAAAAGTTTCATTACGACTACGTTATCACGAACTATTTCATGAATATTATTTTATCATTACCTACCTGCAACGACATAAAGATACACTCTACGCAAATACAAATAACCTCTCCAAGCTTGTTCCAAATTGAAGCGTTTGCTTTGAAATACACGATCGATGACTATCTTCGCATCTACCTACATACATATCCTATCCTATACTATCCATATACCAATTCAAAATGTTTTACGTTTTACGATTACTCGCGATTCCTTTTCCAAGACTCACTCACGATGAGCAATGACATGCAATCATGAATGATGAATGAATGAAGATGAATGAAACTTCTGCCTCACGGTACTATCGAAGAGATATCGAAAGATCCAAAACTCACCACATCGACCGATTACGATCAAATCATCGGGATTTCCTTCTAAAAAATCTCCTTTTACAGATTCAAGATATGTCATTTTGGTGCAGCGTTTTCTATATCTCAAGGGGTTGCTTTTCTTGTACCTAATTCGGTCCTATCTGTTGTTTTTAACTTGTGTTGTCTATCAAGGAATGGGAGGTATGAGTTACTTGGTTAGAAACTCAGTTTTCTGTATTTAATTTTAACTTCACTCCATATATACCGTAGGATGAGATGAGATGGAACAATCAGATAGGAAAAAACACACACAAGAAAATAGTCAATAACATATGAGATTTCATGTTCAAACTCTTCCCTCTGCTTGACGTGATTGTGACAATGATGCCTACTTAGTGACAGTGATACGAGTACTTGTTTGTAACTAATCACTGCTGTGTTAATAGATTGTCTTGCGATCCTTCCTCTGGTCTCACCCCCGGATTCAATTGGCACGTACTTGACCAGACATAGTGGAGTTTCTCTTTGGTCTTGTTTCCATGTTTGCCCGTGCCTTTCTCGTATGTTTACTCATGTTCCGATTATCGTTCCTTCTATCCATCGATCTCCGTGCCAAACTTCATCTAACCCACCAAACAGCATTCAAATCCGCATGATCTGTCTCAGAATCCAACAGCCAATCTCCTTCTCTCCCCCCTTCCATTCCCCACAATATTACCAGTTCTCTCCTCACATTCCATCTTCCCTCAACTCCACTCGTGAATCAGACGATCCAATAACCACCAACTACCAACCAATCAACCAAACTCCCTTCCAAGTATTCCGTTTCCTTTCCCATCCAGGTTCTCAAAACGTTCGTCCAATAATTACCCCATCATTTCTGAAACACACTTGTTTCTTTCGCGCCCCATACTCTTTACCCCGTGAAATACGTGGTGTTTCATCTTTCAAAACAAAAAGTAAAAATTCTTCACTCCAAGGGTCATGTTAGTTTGTGGAACTCCATTTCTGCATGTGTGAGTTCTCCCCACATCCTTTTCATGACTTACCTAGGTAGGTAGTGTCTTTAATGATTTTCACCAGTGACCCCACTACTCTGCTCCGGAGACTAGTGCCGTATGGTGTGTAGATGTATGTATGTATGTATGTATGTATGTAAAGGTATGTCGCCTAATTCGTATTCTTGTCTCACATGTATATGGTATAGTATACATGTACATCATCGTCTCTAGACTATCATTTTCCAAAAGTTAAACCCTAGCCGCATTACCCTCCGTTTAATGCCGAGTCAATGCTCCCATTCTCCCTCGTCAAGATTCAGGACTCAAGACTCGAGAGGATCGGGGACCCCACTATCGCGAATACATCTGCAGTAGATCACAGTAGAGTGCAGTAGATACTCTTCACCGCTTACAATGGAATCACATCTAACCTCTAAGATGGAGTGGCAAAGGTAATATGGAGTTGTAGGTTTATGCTACTGCAAAGTTTTGTTTCGCAGCTTCGTAATTTCGACCAAGATCCGCAGGTCTACACTAGTAGATATAGATAAAGTGTTTAGCAGCGGTCGAATCCGGTATACATCGCATCGCATGGCATTACATTCGCATAGCATAGCATAGCATCGCATCGCATCGCATGGCATCGCATGACATAGCATATAGATTTCTTTTCTACATACTAACATGACATAACATTTGTATCTTCAATTATAACCTCTTTAGGTCTTACACTCACATAGCATCACAATACATGCGCTTTTGCCGTAAGTTTGACATGTACATGACAGTACATAGCATAGCAGTACATGACATATACATGACATAATATGCAAGACCCTTTTCTCTTCAACTTGACTTCGAGTTCGCCACAGATGCATATTCGAACGCGAATACCATCATGTAAATGCACCATGCAAAATTTCACGAGTGCCTACACATGTCACAAATGACAAAAACCTGCAACAGCGAAAATTCTTCAACGACTCAATTTAAATCACGTGGAATTATACGTATTTTTGATGTAAAACATAACGGCTAGACCAGACGAAAGTAGACGGACATCCGTGCCGTATTCCAGCCACAGATCGTTCACTCGTTCATAGTCGGGCCCCATTCATCCCAAGAAATGAACCGATCCGAGATTTAGACGGTTCTAGTACTCACATAATTAGTGCTCCCAATATGATACAAGAGCCCAAAATGTAATCGAAACCCTTTGAAGAATACTTGTTGGGGCTATTTTAAGCACTCAAGCTCGCTGCAACGCCTTGCCGTCATACTATATCATATTCCATTCTGGCACATCACATTTTCTCACACCCGGGCCACTTCCAAGCCTCCAACAACGCTATGAAAATCCTCCATCCTTCCCGCACTTAGCGTCCAGCCCACCTACGCAGCAACCCAACAATTCGCACTGCGGCGTTGAGTTGTCGTGCCATACATAAAATACATACGTATATGACGCCTTTCCCATCGCTCGCAGCCTCGCATACGTACGTAGATAGCCCAGTGAAAACTCTTCCGAATTGACTCTTCGGATTGGATCTCTACATCATACACGAAAAGATGAAACGTCCTAACTTGAGCCTGGGGTACCATGTGCGAACGAACGAATACATCATACTTTGAATGTGTGAACGAATGAAAAAATTCAGAGAGAAAAAGAAGCCAAGACCCATTGTAGATCATGTAAATACATACAGTATGCAACCCACTTACAGCTACATACCAATAAATAAGGCACAAGATAAGGCACCTTAACAGAATCTGAAACCGAAGCTCGAAAAAATTCCCACTCCAATGCTTCGACGCCCCGCCATAATGGATTACACAAAGCCTTTTACTGTGCTGTGCCACCTGTGGACATTTCAGCAGGACAGAGACTGCTAAGACAAAAACCTCGTGAGCATACGAGTCCAGTTCCTGTATGTCTCAGTCATGACTACACCTGACCTGCGTTGATTTGGGGTTGTCTGATGAATTCACTCGTACTCATGCTTAATTACTTAATTAGGTAAATGCTGACTGCAGCACAAGACTCAACGAAAGTAAACTAAAGCCAAAGCCAAACCGAGCTAAGCCAAGACCCTGATAAATTAAGGCGTGAAAAAAGAGAACAGTTAAAATCAGGTTTAGTCGATGAATGTTGAAATTTTATAAAAGAACTAGTATTAATAGAGGTATGAATAAGCCAGCCCACTCCAGACACCGTGCGATACGTCAAGATCTCCGAAACACCAATCCAATGTGACCGTTAGCATTCTGATGAAAATAGAGGATCAACGAATAGTATTAGCCAATACCAGGCCCATACACGAGGAAAAGCCCCTAATCCAACTGGAGTAACTAAAGTAACTAAAGACCGTTCGTTCTCTCGATCCGACCCGAAGCTTAGCGAAGCAAAACAAGCAAGAACGCGTGAACCAAACTCATTAGTCGTTCGTACAAAAAGGTATCTAGTATCTCCAAAGAGTTGCCCCACTCCCAGTTCTTATTATCTAGAACTTCCGTAATTGGATTTTTACTTCTTAGGATTGTATTTATCCTTCCAGATCCTACATTCATTGTAACCAATAAAAATCAGCAAACATCTCTTTACAAGGGTACGTATATAACCGACATTGCCGAAGAGACAATGAGAACCAATTGATTTTCCGTACCAATGTACCTCTAAAATGCATGAAGGTAGTGGACGCATATCGTTGTACCCCACTTAATAAAACAATGAACGAACGAACCATCACTAAATGACGGGGAGCGGGACTGCCGCCGAAAAGAATACAGACCATAAGATAACCAGGCTGGGACAAGTCCTTCACACAAAGCGGAAATTTTCCAGAAGGGGCATCTGCAAATGCTGGTTCCAAAAAGGAAAAGGGAAAGCTCACCAAGAATTACCCAGTGTTTTTACACCCGCATTTTCGGCCTTGCGAAGATAGTACGCTGCTCGGTACTGCAAGAAATTTGAGTTAGCATTGACAATAGTAACGGAAACCATACCCAGAAAGAACCATCAGCCTCATCTTATGACTGGCTAGGAATATCTCAAGAGTTTGCAAGGGGTTAAGCATTCGGTTGAAGTTGCATGAAAGGTTGCCCCATTGCTGCCCAAAATGCGATGTAAGGGAACCATGCGTACAGCGCAAGCCACAGTAGTTGATTGTTGGATCCGAGACTGGTGTCTGAGTGGATGGGTGGGAAATTTTGGCGAACCACGGGCGAACTTACTTTATCTTTTTTACAGCCTGGAGAGCGCAGTAGTCAGTATATTAGATCAGGCAAACGCGAAGATTACGAGCTCGAGGTCGAACTTGGTTGTTGGGGAGACATAGAGACACTTACCAAATCCTTCTAAGTAACATCGTGCAACCTGTGATGAATAGTTAGTTTGCCTAGATCAAAATCTATGTACCACAGCGTTTTAGCCCGACATGACTGTCGGCAGATTTTCGCATTTCAAGTTGGAAGGACAACTTGGTAGGCTCACCTCATTCATACTATCTATGGTAATGTCAGTGAATGGCCTGATTATTGAGTTTTCGCGAAAGCTTTATGCATACCTGTATCTCCAAGTTCTGCAGCAGTTTGGTAGTACTACAGCGACGTTAGTGATGTACAAGCGGGCTTCTCCGCGACCCAATGGTTCGAGTCCACTTACTTTCTGAGCTGCTGTTGGATCTTTTTTGACTCCCCAGCCTAGTAAAGACCCAAAATGTCAGTATTACTTGATTAGGGAATTCATTTTTTGATGCTATCATTGAAGATCAAGGGGCGTATAAAAATGATCAAAAAATAGTTTGAATCGTGGCAGGAAGATACCAGAAACAAAGCTGACAACTCAGTGGAATATCCTCACCATTTCTGAAGCAGTTTGCTAGCTCATAGATCGCAATGACAAGCTCCCCCTTGGCAGCTCCCCCTTTCATTTTTCCGGATTGCAGCGCAAGCTCCTCGACTTGTCCACGAAGTCAGCGCTATACCAATATGAGAGACCATGACAGAAAAGAACCTATGTGAAACGTGACGGGATACTCAGGGTAGGTACATACTTGCTGCTGCATTTGATGCTGCTGCCGAAAGGTATGTGACGGCTTCGGCTGGACTGGCTTGACATCCCCAGCCATGTCTATATTGTTAGTTAGGTCCCGAAATGATAACAATAAAGATTCAGAAGAGACTGATTCCTTGATCAGGCGGCGTGATATAGGCCGCATAAAGGGTCGTCTTGACGTACCTGAGAGCAAGACCCTGTATTAAATATTAGCAATTGGACCAGAGTGTGCCCCTGACCGAAAATCTTTGTTGGGAAGTCCGGCAAATTCCAAGAAAACAAAGTTGATAGAGTTGATGAGCTAGCTAAAGCTTCAACAAGTCCATGTCAGGTGAAATTGGGATAGAAATGAACCAAATAGAGCTTACATATAAGACTTGAGAAAGAGCATTATTGGCACCATGAGGGTCTGCCAATCTTTCAAATAGCTTTGTTGCTTCTTCTAAGTGGCCTTCCTCATGAAGTCGAATAGCTTCCTGGAGATCATCATCCACATTTCTGCTGGCAACCACGCCCGAAGGGTTTCTTCCCGGGCTTAATGCCCTTGGGATTTCGCCAGAACTCCTGTTCCTACGATCTGGTGGACTGCCACAAGATGAGCCTGGTCTGCTTATTGATCTCTCATTCTGCTGTGCCAATATCGTAGCTCTCTTCTCCCATTGTACTTCCGCATTTTTATCACCTATCGCAGCCTCTTCCACTGTAATCTCCGGTAAATCACTAGGAACATGCGACGATCCCACCTCATGCTTACGCAAACCAAAACGTTCTGATATTCTTTTGCTATTGTGTGCTGGTCTCGACGTAGATCTATCACTAACATGTGAAGAAACCGATGCGCCAGATGTGCCGGAATTTCCAGATTCGCGCGAGTTACTCCTGGGCCGACCTCCAAACAATCGACTACTTCGCGATTCATTATTCGGTTTGTTCACTGACACTGAGGGTTGCAGGGATGATTCCGAAGAAGAGAAAGTTGGTGGTGATATTACTTCTTGTGTATTTGTATCCTTGTGCCATGTTAGCCATGTTGTAGCAGTAAGGTATCAGTTGGTACGCTGTGTGTAGCAGCAGCCTTACACTTCTCATGAATGTGAAAACTGGACCAGCTTCTGGATCGGCGCGTGGAGAATGCGCATCATTTCCTGCGGTTCTATCTTTTTTCTTTAGTAAATCAAGAAGAGGCATTTTGACATGTTAGTTCAAAGATCTGAGGTTGTGATATGGAATAGAAACAGCGTTGTCTGCGTATATAGCCTTGTGATGACTGAATGAAATTACCACTGAATGAATATGCAGTGTGTGGCTTTCCAGCCGCAACGGTTGCCAAGGATGGCTGCCATTAACTATTGTTCAAAGTTCAATTACAAGGCATGCAAGGCCTATTCTGTCGCAGAATAGCAGATTGTCGCTGCCGTAGATCTTTTTGAGTTCCTGGATGTCTATGCTTGAATTGTTTATGCCGTGGAAAGGGGCGCATTTGGACTAGTTTTCTATGCAAGGTTATCACGCAAGGACATATTGATCTATTGTTCTGCTTGTTTTTCTAAAGCTTTCTATACAAATGATTTAATAAGGTCAAGTAATTGTTCGTGATACCTGAAATGTGTACTTCGCTATTCATATAGTTTTTGGAAAACATAGACAATTGAGGGGTAAAAGGAGCTTTTTCTCCATTATTATTGTTGAATGAGGAAGCCCGGCTTCGAAATTGTATGTGAGATTTATATGAACCCCTTCATTAGTTTTACTCCACCTTCAATTTGTTCTCGGTGATTACATAGAGAAATGCCATTTTTCACGATAGCTTTGAGCAAAGATACTTCGATGTAGAATTAGGAACACTGGAATTCGCAGGATCTAACTGAAGTTCCACAACTTCACAAGTAGGGAATCTTCCAAACCAGCATCTGCATCATGCTTCATAAATATTTTCTTGGGTATCTCATATTCAACAACAGGCACCTTCTTTACGTCCTTCGCTAACTCGGATTCAAGCATCTACATCACATTGTTAGTAAACCTGCTGCACGCAAGATATATGTTGACTTACACTTCCGTAAGAGTGATCCAGGAAATCTTCCAAGTTGTATGAATGTTTGGTAAATTGTTCCGAAACGATTTTGGCAAGTGTTGCCACATTGGGATGATAGTGTGATTGCAGCGTGACGATTTCCCACAAGCTACTGTCGATTGCATTGGTCAACATTGGATCTCCCTCATCCATCAGGAATGGATCGGAGAGCCCCTCTTCCTCCAAAACCTTCTTCGCTTCAGCCCCTCTGGTCTCTCGGTGGATCATGAATAAACACGTTGGGTGCTTCTTCAGTAAATTATAGATCCACGGCACAACCGCAACGACGCCAGATGGAGGGGAGTGCAACGTGAGTCTGGACAACCTCTTGATGAAACTTGCAACAAGTACTACTGGTAAATGTGTTGATGATAAAAAGGTATCCAAAAGTCGAAAAAATCTTGAGCGATGCTTCGAATGCAAGATGCCTGTGTCGAGTAGCGAATAAAGCTTTCTGTAGAATGATGGGTAGTCTAGATTCTTCTCTTGGATGAGATAAAAGACGCCAGAGAGTGATAGCAACGAAGTTGATCCCCCAGAATTGTATGAGTCGGTCAGGAAGTCCATTAAAAGTTCGGGTTTAGTAAACCATGGCGCAATGAAATCGGTAATTTTTGAAAGGATCATTTTCCTTCTTTCCTTCACCATTTCCATATTCATCAAGGCCAACCATGCTCCTTGCGCTCGCTTCTTATGTTCCGTTAAGGAGTAGAGTGCGTGGGACTTTTTCTTTGGTGCGGGAATGTAAAAATCTTCGAGTTCGTCCTTCGATTCGGGAACTGATGATATCGATGTTAAAATCTCATAGACGGTATCAAATGAGTCATTGCCTAAGGTTCTGTCTTCGAGGGACGTAACCAGTTTCCTGAAAATGTCAGTAATTAGGAATGCGGATATAGGAAGGCAGTCCTACTCTATAGCTTCAAGCGTGTAAAATCTAACATCATCGTATTCCTCAACAAACTTATCACTAAACTCTTTCCTAACAGTACTATCACTCCCAGGACGGATCAGAACCTGAACCATATCCGTAAGAAGGCCTGTAGGAAAGCAGTAATCCTGACCGTTTCGGAGGTGCTGCCCTTCAATCTTCAACATTCTCATGCAAAGAGTTAATCCTGTAGATGCAGTGTCTTCTTGGCTCAACATATCAAGGAGGATAATCTTGTATTCTGAATATCTTTCTTTGAGCCATTGGATCACAGTTGCGTCCTTCACAGAAGTGTCTTTGGTTTTCTGTAAACCTCCAACTACTATCAATTTCGTGAAAACCCGGCACAATGATACCGCGGATAGAATCGACACATCGGCACCTTCAGAATCATCTCGTGCAATGCCAATCAGCCTTGCAATGTTATTATAATGCTTCTTCGACTCGAAGATTTCGCTCTCTAAGAGGAGAATTTGCGCCTGTGGATCTTCTTCACTATCTTCGGATCGTGCGCGTTTCGAAGGCCCTTTGTCCGACGCAGCTCTCTTCCTTTTTGAAGGGCGTTTCGATTCAAGAATTGCGCCTGGCATTGTTAAATATGTGACGAAATTAACCTTTAGCAATTCTCTAGAAATTTATTTCTCTTATCGAGATAAATCCCGAAATATTAATTGGGTCCTCAGGCACCCTTACATAAGAAACTTCAAAGTGAGGTGGGAAGCGAATTCCGAAAGAACCTCGTCTCAAGCCTTTCAAGCAATTTGAGCTGCTGTACAATATCTCCCCTCATATCAAAATGGCATCAAGACTATTGACAAGAAGCGCCTTAGGTATGTGGCACATATGGATATGAGAAATACGCCACAATTGCTGCTGGCCGCAATTGACTGACACAACGTAGGGGCCGCTCGTCTTCGACCAGCTCTTTCTTCCCGTACCCTCCCGGCCCTCACATCGATCTCGAGCTCGCGATCATCTTCCTCCAATGTACCAGCAGAGGATCCTAAGAAGAAGGCGCAATCGCTCCTTGACTCCCTCCCAGGCAACTCTCTCGTTTCCAAGACTGCCATTCTTTCCGCAGCCGGAGGAGTTTCCCTGTACGCCCTCAGCAACGAGTACTATGTCGTCAACGAAGAAACTGTTGCTATGTTCTGCCTTTTGAGTATTTGGGGATCTGTCATTAAGTTTGGTGGACCATTATACTCTGAGTGGGCCACTGGTCAAGTCAATAAGATCAAGAACATCTTGAATGCTGCCCGTGCAGACCACACTGAGGCCGTCAAGACTAGAATTGAGAGCGTCCAGCAATTGGGCAGCGTTGTCGATATCACCAAGACTCTTTTCGAGGTTTCTAAGGTATGAAGGGCGGGGGAATGGGATATTGCGGGGAAGTTTGACTAACGCAACGTACAGGAAACTGCCCAACTCGAGGCCAAGGCTTATGCACTCGAGCAACAAACCGCCCTCGCTGCTGAGGCCAAGTCTGTTCTCGACTCATGGGTCCGATACGAGGGACAAGTCAAGATCCGTCAACAAAAGGAACTCTCAGAAAGCATCATTTCCAAGATCCAGAAGGAACTCGAGAACCCCAAGGTCTTGCAACAAATCTTACAGCAAAGTGTTGCTGATGTTGAGAGTATGTAATTTTCTACCGTTGATATTTGACAAATACTAATCCAGCTGCAGAGATTGTTGCATCCAAGGCTTAATAGATTAGAGAAAGGTTATGGGCCATTGAGCGTTTCTTTACTCTATTATGTTTTCAATAAAATACACCTGTGCCATAGTCGACGAAAACATTTCCTCCCATGCGTTAATTTATTTCAAAGTCTAATGATATGTGCATACGGATCCACAAGATGCCTATAGCGCCCACACTCTATTTCAATGCTAGGTGAGAGTGTCATTTGTCGTAGGGGCCAGTATTGACCTTCAATCTAATGTCTGCCTCGCTGTTTTTGCAATCTCCCGTAGACTCCTGAGAGGGTCCAAGACACTGTCATGATCTGTACCCTTCAACTGTTCGCAGTCCACTGCGATTCCCGCAGTCCAATCCTCGCTAGTCCAACAATTTCGGAAGTATTCTTTTCCCTTCTCACCAATCATTATGTCCTCTTCGGCAAAGTAAATTTTGACATCCAACCGAGCACTCTGGTTCCTTTCAACTCTTTGGGTCCACAATTCTACCAAGTTCTTGACCATTTCTTCGTAGTTCTCGCAAGCACTCCAGTTACAGTCATCTGTCTTCTTCAAACATAATCGAGCCTCATCATTTAGACCTGTCGTATCTTCCAAGAATGCCCATTTGAAAATTAGACTATCCATCTCTCTTTTGGTCTCTTTTGATACACCATACGCCTCTTGAACCTTCTGTTCGGCCGCCTCCTGCATTGCAGCCCCAGTTGCCGCAGCAGGAAAAGAAGATTTCAGAGTAGAAAAGACCGACCCTGAACTTGCTATCATCGGCGTAGCACTGTTCAGAACAAAATTCATAACCGAACTCCAATGATTGATCATAGTATTGGGAAGCTTTGAAGCAATCTGGAGAAAAGTCGTCGATGATAATTTTTGATGAACCCAAGGAGAAAGCAGGGTGATCCTGGGGCGGTTCGGACAAATGATATGGGGGAGGGTGGCAATGATGTTGAGAGCGTATATAGTCCCAGCACTGTGGCTTGCAAGAGAAACGTGCTCAATCTTCAGATGCTTGAGGAGAAGAGGAACAGTCTCCAGATATATGGGCAATCGATCTTGGAGTGGAACGGAGGTAGAGCCCCCGAAACCAGGTCTAGGGAGGTATTAGTTTGAATAATGTTGTAGCTTCATAGGCATGTCATTATCGAATTCTTTGATTGACTGATATTGCGACTCACCATCTACAAGCCACTAGGCTCACCGACACTCGAGATATCAAATTGGGAACGAGGGTGTCTTCAATAGCCTGGCCACATATTCGCACAAATTTATGTTTCTTTGAACTCTAGACAATGCAATAGCGAGCGCAGCCAATATCAGATGATAGACGGATACCCCGCAACGTAAAGAGCGATGCCACCCACCTGTCAATAAAAATCATTCTCACTCCTTCTTCCATGGCCACATGATCAAAGGAGAATGCCAGCCATCTGATACCTAGCATTCCCACAACAAAGAGAATAGTCGGCGCATTCTCATCTGATGGTCCTGCAACGGCATAGGATACCTTGAGCTCTGCGTGCTTTTCTGTTGCCGGTAGTTTGAAAATCTGGTGGAATTTGATAGGTGCCAGAAGCTCCCTTGCCTCAATTTGTGCTGGCGTTAACGACATAATATTGTATGCTAGGATGGAGATTATTTTCAAGATTGACAAAATGCCTTACGAAAATTATGTTCGGGATATAAGAAAGGCCTTACTGTAGTTGCCTAAAGTGGTTACGCGTTAAATTCTGATGTCAACTGTCACATAATCTATCACATAATTTATCACATAATTTATCACATAATTTATCAATAGACTGAGGTAGATTTGATGTTAAAATCATTTGAAAGTAAATTCTTATTATAATGTTAACTTTACTTGGTTTTCGCTGACCAAACGGCGTGCAGCCAGCCTCCTTCATCTAAATTTGGAAGCGATCACACTAGCCTTTTTTTCATTTCCGTTTTTACAACGCCTAAACACCATGCGCGAATGCAGATTTAATGACAGAAGGAATTTCTAGACAAGAAGTACACTGGAAGAGTTAGTGTCTGTAAACTCTGTTGGATAGACATAAACTTACGCGTTAACACATCCATCGTTTTCAGGATTGTTAGTGATCTGTGCCCATCTACCCCAAACGACTTTTCCTCCAGCTGTAACTAGACCCAAATCAGATACATTGACCTCAACGATAGTACCCCGGGTGAGAACACCTAATTGGGTGTACATTGGGTTCTGTGGATTCTTCTTGACGCTGATGATAGGTAGCTGCACAGTCACACCGAGCTCTGGGTGAGTGACGTTTGCCTAGGCATAATTAGTATCTCTGTGTCAGGATGAGCGCATTAGAAAAAACATACCTTCTTGTAACGTAAACCCATAGGTCTAATGAATCGCTCATATTTGACAGGTCTTCTTGTGAAGTCTGGTCCAACGAAAGTTGGCTAATAGGAATCAACATCAGCATATCCTCACATATCAAATTGCTACCCATAAATGGGTCAGAACGACATACCTTGGTGATCATACGCTTCCAGCTCTTCTTTGCGGTCTTCTTTCCAGTCTTCACCACCTTGAACATTTCCTCCTCTGCGATACCTCTGACTTTAGGCAAAGGCACACTAAACTTAGCAGCTTTCTCTGCTCTCTTGTTCTTGATTGCACTCGACAAAGCCTTAGCATTTGTAGGATTCGATCGATCGAGCAAATATTGTGGCAAGGGTTTGGTCGAAGGTTCGTTTGGCGCAGAAGATTTCACATTTCGTTCTTCATGAGCCTTGATTTGCTTCTTCATTTGAATCTTCTCATGACGCCTCTTCTGTTGATACAATTTCGCACGTAGACCAGTCAATTTCTGAGCATCATCAGATGCTTTATGACCTTCTCTTGCTGCCTTCTTTCTCGATCTCTCTTCATGGTCGAGGCGGCGACCATGTAGCTTGCGCCATCTTTCCATATACTCATTTTGAGGCTGTCAATGATCAATTAGTATTTTCCAGTGTTGATAAACAGTTCCAGACGTACCATGATGAATTATTGTAATGGGTGATCGTGGTATTTTACGGATTCAAAAAAATTATTAAGTCGAGGCTCATGATTATCGATAACAAATTTCTTAGCGCAAAAATAAAAATCTCGCTTAGTCATCAAGCTTCAAGCTTCAACAAGTTCAGCAATGCAGAATTCAGGTATCAAAAGACGTTGATTGAATCTACAACGTTCTCGACCTCAAGATGTTTAGTAGAACGATGAGAAAGTCCTTATTGGACATACGGATACCAAGTGCAACACTTCCACCCACCTTCCTTTTACCAAGCCGAGCACGGTTCTTCAACTCTACAACACAACATGTCGAATCACCCATCGAGAGCAGCCATGCTAGCCCATTATCCGCGGCATCTTTAAAGCCAGAGAAATCCTCGATCGCATCTTCGGCACCGGTTGCGCCCTCCCCCAGCGTCACCCCGCTATCGCTTTCTCCCTCAGTCAAGGAGATGCTTCCTCTCCTCACTGCCCAACAATCACACTTCATAACAACACACATTTACAGTCGGCCCTACCTTGTGACTGTAGGAGATACAGTACGACTCCCATTCCGTATGCCCGGCGTGGTTCCTGGCGATGTTCTCCGCCTCAACACCGCTTCAAGTATTGGATCAAGAGATTACACATTGAAAGGAACACCTTATCTTGATGAGAGGATATTTGAATGCAGAGCGAGAGTTATGGGCACTGAAGCCGAGCCAATGAGAATTAAAGAGAAGACGAAAAGGAGAAACAGAAAAACAAAGACCGTGAAGAGCAAGCACAAGTACACCATATTGAGAATTGCCGAGCTCAAGGTCAAGACGGTGGAGGAAATCGAGGGTTAGATTCGATCTCTTGATATTAAGATCATGTACACTTTTCGGTTGTCTGGAATTGCGATTAAGACTATAGTGTGAGTGGTCTCAGGATTGAGGGAAGGCCACTGTGAGATTATTCTGCAATATAATTGCAGATATAAGTGGCAAGCTGTTGTCATTAGTAACACAGCCTGTTCTATATGTTGGGATGGGATCAATGTACTATATCAAAAAGACTCTGGATCAGCGGAAGCGAATCTAAAAAGGAAATATACACCAATGTCTTCAACAACGTGGTCTATGCACAAAACATGGCTTATATTGGGCAGAGCACATGTGAAGTCACCTGGGTGGGCCTTTCCATTCTCACACCCAAATAATCCTCTCTATGAAAGGCGAATCTATAAGGATGCAGTATGCATCAATGCGTTTCTCACATCCAGGACTACATGCCATTCACTTTCATATCCATCTGCACTGTAATATTCTGGGTTCTCATTTTCGTTTTCAATGTAATTTTGTATTGCTCAGCAAGACATTGAACTTGCGGTGGTAAACGATCCTCCTCTTCTATCTTACAAGATCTGCCAGCGATCTGACTGAATCCCATGATTCCATGACCTACCAGAGGTCTTTCAATCCCATGATTCCAAGGACGCCAAATCTTCATCAACATCAGTATCAACTTCTACTTTCTTTGCGGTATCGACCACTTTTTGCATCTTCTCCATTCTTTCGACGCTTTCTCTGATATCTTTCAACGCCTGCCTCAACTTTTCGGCAATTTTATCCGTATTGCTTCTCTTGATCTCACATGACTTGCACACCTTGATAAGTTTGATAGTATGCAACGGGTGAGAATACATCGTGTCGCAATCAATGGATGTGGTTGGCGATGTGTCAAAGGCGAGTTTTTGATTACAGACTTTTACTTCACTGCCCCAGCGGGTGTGACCGCACTGAGTGAAGATCATACGTCTGTGAATACACATCTTGCTGGTTGATTGGATCTTTCCTGTTAGAAACAATGATACTAAAGATGATGTTGAAGCTTTGGTTGGCGTTGTTGGAAGATTTGATGTTGTAGTGTCGATGAGTTTGAACTGGAGTGGATGGAGAGACATATGATAGATAATAAGACTACATTTATAGGCATCCTCGTTGAGTTGTTCTCGCGATATTCCTACACTTGACGAACACTTTGGGCTGTCCTGTATATTACTTTGCATTCTTTATTCTCTTTGTTGTCCCACAAGAGACAATGCATTATTCCGTCTTTTTCCTCACTTCCTTTGTTGTTAGAACAAGGTTCACTTACAGACAAAGGAATGAGCCACGACTCTACAGTGGAAAGTATGGTCTACCGACCTAGTCTGAATGCTCTGGAGCTTTTGCACTCATAGCACTATCTAGGGATATTTGAGAAATATGTCAGAGGCATCCGCTTGTGATGCGAATACACAAGGCATGCTTCCAAGCAAAATATCATACAAGAATCTAAGTTTTACATAAAAGATCCTGATAGTTGTGCTACCAAGCTGGCGAGGATGGCAATAAGTGCTTTTGTGCTTTTCTGCAAACTATTCGAAACGGTAATTCAAGAAGTTTCGAAGTTTGATGAACACGCCATTCATATCATGCTTAATAATGTGTGCTGACAAGTTGTGGCCGTAACAGTTCTCGAAGTAATTAATCAAACTTTAGGGTACAGAATGTTGAGACACGAGGTTGAATTTGGGCTCCTGCACCCCGCATTGTACTGCATGTGCACCCCTACCATCATTTGATTCTCACAGTCAGGTACTGGGTAAGGTCAGCTCCCTCTTACCTCTTATATAAATGGCATATAAAAATGAGTTACAGATTCAGGTCCTCACTTATTCTCGTACCTAGAACAATACCCCATGTTGAATTATTAGTAGTAAATAGATCATTAACACACTTTCAAAGAATCTCACATGTTCATACGGGTAGATGTACAGGTAGATGGTTAGAATCTGCCTTGTAATTATTTTAATGAGAAGGATACGGATGATGTAGCACCTACAATTAGACCGTTCGGAGTTGTGGTGGTGTACTATGATGCTGGAAGTTAATTTCTATCCAACAATAAAACAACTAGACTTACCAAGCTTGAAGAAATTGTTCCAGCCTTGAGCAAACTGCAAAGAAGGATCGACAAATGGGTTGGCAAATCCAGTGAAGCCGGAAGAGACGGGAAGCCCACAGCGAAACAAAGAATCAACGGAAAGAGAAATGTGAGAACAGGAAGAAGACACATCAATTTTTACAAAATCGAAAGAGACATTCACTCACATGTAATAGTCACTAGTCGGCCGCTTACGAGAGCCGACTATTACTTAATTTAAACTTTACATTGCATGCTCGGGCGTCGGATCGATCCGGAGATCCCATGCCATCTCCAATTCCAGGTTTGTCAGCCCCATTCATCCTTTCATTTCGCCAAACATCACTGTGTCTTTTTCTTGTGAAGATGTTCATTCAATACACGCTTTTCGTGAACTATCACATGAATACCTAGTACACAGACAAGGGTTCGTTAGACCCCTCCTGCACCCCGCATTGTACTGCACATCATATATATGCACCCCTGCCACCACCTGGCTCTTATTGTCAGGTATTGGAGAGCTTAATGAATCAGTAGTGAATAAACCATTGACATACCTTCAAAGAATTTCACAGATCCATACGGGTAGATGCACATGGTTAGAATTTGCCCGTAATTGCCCTTAAGGAAAGGCCGGAAAGATTGTATCCACAAGTCTGTGAGGAAGCGACCCTGAATACAATTCTTAAAGCTGGGAGTTTGTGCTTGTGTTTGTGTTTCGAACAGTCACAAACTCAAACTAAATATCACACCCAAATCCACACACACACATATACACATACCACCAAACTTATTCATCATCCAATATTTTGACAACCTTGTCATCTGTGTCTCCGTCATAGATAGCCATCGAATGCTTCACGATTCGTTCAAATCCTTCATAGTTCATTGCAACCAAAATCATTCGCCAATCCCTAACCCGACCCGATCGAAAATGCGTCGTTTCTACAACTATGCCTCTCCAGTGAAATGGAGTTGGAGTCAACAACCTCACCGAGGTTCCCACCTAAGGGCTTCTCTTTTGACTCTGAGGTCATTTGCTATTGATGCGGATAGTAGAAAATCAACCACGGTACATCCCACTCTATTCCTAGTCTTTCCCTGTTTCTTTCTCACATGGCATTATTCTGCGTTACACTCTTTCCACATCACCACCATTTTCAATCATACATCACTACTTGCACATTATTGTTCATTGTTTCCCATGTAATACTATTTCATACCATTCAAACACGATCATGAGTTTATCTTATACTAATAATCATTTTAGAACAACTTCGAACAAGATTGCCTCCTTAAATATCAAGGTCGGATCCCTCTTCCACGCAAAAAGTTCGAGAGAGTCCCAGCAGGGCAAGGCCTGCTCTGTGGAATGTTGCCAGATACCCCCAAAATGATTTCCAAGAAACTATCTTTGGAAAAATGGGATAAACACGTTGATAAACATTCAGGTGAATCATTTATCACAAACAATTCGGAGCCATTTGATCGTCAAAGCGAAAGGTTGTTCAAACTGGAAACAGAGTTCAAAAGAGAACAACAGAAATCCGCGGAAATGCAAACAGCATGGGATAAGCAAAGGCAGGAAATCAATATGGGAGAGTTTATCAAGGCCAAAATACATCTTCTCAGACTATCGCGTGAAGACAATACGAAATTTTGGATAAAACTATCGCCACTAGAGAAGAAATTCGCAGAGATTCGAAACAGGAATGCCCACAGACTTGATTTGTCGATATCAATCAAGCAAGTCACCAAGCACAAGTGCTTGAATTTGAGTTTGGTTTTCCAAGCTCTCTTTGGAATTTCCCAGGAGGAAGTCAAGCACCTGTTAGAGATGGACAAGCGCTGTGGTGGTATATTTCAAGTGGAGAGTATTGTTGGATGCCATGGAACGCTCTATGCTCGACAAATACCCAGCAGATTTCTCCAACCATTCAAACAATGGTTGGAAGCAGTTCGAAAGGTAAAATCTCAAATCGATGATACAACAGGACTAGACGCCTGTCAAGAAGACGCTGTAACAGCATGCTCGGTATTGATTTCTAGGATTGATGACACACTTCTCCAGGAAGTCGAAAGATTGGGTCAGATTTGCAAAGAAAGATATGAGGATGACAACAACCAATCAGGAGTGAGAACCCATTACCAAGACGAGGCAATCATAGAGGACTTGAAAGAAAGAGGGCTTTTGTCAAAGCTTAGGGCGATCTAGGCCGGGGGGGGGGAGGACAGGACAGTGTGAGTGCGGATGCGGAGACACATTTGAAGTAGGAGATAGTAGTTCCGATGAGTTTAAGAACTATATT
The DNA here is from genome assembly GCA_019395255.1 of Botrytis medusae. Taxonomy (NCBI): domain Eukaryota; kingdom Fungi; phylum Ascomycota; class Leotiomycetes; order Helotiales; family Sclerotiniaceae; genus Botrytis; species Botrytis medusae. Next base: position 74,441 of record JAHXJL010000103.1, read on the forward strand.
TGATTGGCCTAGAGAATAATAAAGGAGGGAGAGACTTATTCCTTTCGCTTACTCACAATAAATTACTTGACAGAAGTCATTACAGAAATCACAGTAGAAGTGTCAGCCAAGAGGAATAAAGGTGTCATTATTTTAATTCAGGCATTCGTAATATTTTTTATTACTTATGAAGACCCCGCTTGAAGCCATCAAGCTATCATAAGCGCCTACAATGTCCCATCCCTCGTTGAAAATTTGAAAACAGAAATACAAACGCTTAATCCTCCTTCAAGACCTGGGCGTATTGAGTCTTGTTAATACGTTCAGGCTTACCGGCATCCAATCCCTTGGTACCGATCTTCTCCTTGGAGTATGCGGCAGCGTATGGGTTCAATCTCAAGAGAACTTGCTTGTTGAGCAATGGGTTCTTCTTTTGAACACCAGCACGCTTGGTGAGTGCGGATCCTCTAGCAGCACGGATAACGGATTGCAATTCGGAGGAGTTGATAAGACGTCCAATATCGGCTTGGGAGACAACGTTGGATGGGAGGAGGAAGTCCTTCTTGAGGGCAGATGGAGCGGTGGTGGTACCGTAGATGTCGTCAAGAGCCTTGAAGGCAGATGAAGTCCAGATGATGAAACGTCCGAGATGTCCACCTGGTGCCAATTGCAACAAGTTCAAGGAGAAAACATCACAGGTCTCAACACCTGGAAGGTTACGGAAAGCACGGACAAGTTCCTTTCCATCAGCGTTTCCGTCATAGACAACGAGAGGTCCACGTCTTTGTCTGTGACGACGGCCTCTGAGTTTACCCTTACCGGCACGGAGCTTTCGGGATCCCTTGACCTTCTCAACATCGGCCAAAGCACCGACAGTCTTAAGGAGACCAGCAGCGGCGGAAGTGCGTGCGATCTTAGCACCCTCGAAGACCTCGGAGTTGATAACGAGGGGAACTTCAGCGACTTCGGAGATTTGGTGACCACGGGCGAAAAGGAGAGCTGGGACACCGGAGGCAGCGAGGGCAGAAACGGTTGCGAATCGCCTGTTTAAAATTAGTGAAAGCCTGGGAAATTTTTGAAGAGCAAATTCTCACTTTTGTCCAAGGTTGATCTTTTGGTGCCACTTTCTCCAGACCTTTGTAGGAGCGAACATACGTCCAGATCTGCACATGTTACCGAAAGCAGCTTGACCAGCACGGTGAGTTCCGCCACCAGAGACACGAGGAATACGGGCAACAGCACGACCTGAGATACCACAATTAGCTTGAGCCCTTCTTCCCAATGTAAAAAATTTTGGCCTTCAAATTTTCGCGCGCATTCCTCCCAATTATATCCATCGCCAAAATCATCCATAATTATCAAAAGTTTGCACTAACCGGTACCCCAGGACTCAGCAGAGGTTTGGTGACCAGCCTTTTCGCTCACAGCGTATGGTTGACGCTTGTTCTTGGCCATTCCAGTGTGGACGGTCTGAACGATATCAGGTCTGATTGGGGAGGTGAAGACCTAATTTTCAAATGCCGTCAGTTTCAATCCTCCAAATGTTCCATATTTTATTGCCATATTCCATCAAATTGATATTGATTCTTTCGCATCGAGGTATTCGTACCTTTGGGAGGGGGATAGTGGTGCCGGTGGCCTTGCCATCGGCAGACAAAACGGAAACGGTAGGTCTGGAAGCCATCTCGACGAATTGATGACCTGTGTCGTGGTTGTCGTTGGTTGTCGGAAAGGTGTTGATGTTCTTCGAACTTAATTTTCTTCGAAAAAAACTTGTGGGAGAAATTCGTTTAGCGAATTTCGTTGATAAGGCCTGAGGCCACGATAAGCTATCCAAGTGTACGAGCCAATCCGAATATGCGCTAGCGTACATTGCCCTTTCTCAAATGTATTGCGGGGACCTCACTGATCACCAACTCTGTTATCTTTCACCACCCAAGAATCACTCTTTACCAAATTATTGGTTTCGAGGTATTACATCTGAGTCCCAAATGACAACGATCAGGACTGTCATTATCATGATAAGCTTTTTTACCCATGCCCCTACTTTGATTATGAATTCCAAATTACGATTTCATACATTCAATCCTATTACCATCGACATGTATTGGAAGCTATATGTTCTGACCATGATGATAGCATCAAGTGACTAGATTCTGGATATGAATGAGACTATAATCAAGTCTTGTGTGACTTCCTCTTGTTGAACCTCTCATAATACAAGCTCGAGTTCAAAGACATGATGATGTCTGGCCAACAGTGTATATACCTACGCTTAGAGGATTCGACCACTATCTGGAACCCGCCATCTTTTGAGCCCACGAGTCACTGCAGCCCATTCGTTTTTTGGTTCTTGTTGCTTGTGGCCATGTCAATGTTTCTTGAGCAGGTCATATTGGATACTATCTCCAATATCTTGGAACTTTCACTATCAATGACAAACATCTATGTTTGAGTTCCGCTTAATGATCCTGCCCCTGTTACATATTGTCACGACTTGGAACAAGCTGTCGTCGACCAGTCTGTTAATAGCTATTACCACCAGTTCTGCATTTCCAGGTTAGCCGCGATTGAACTACTTGTAGGTCTATTCTAGTTTACATCGCATTCAATCTCTTCGGTGATAACAACCAATATCTCTCTGGGCCTTGGCCCATTATCGCCGTGGGGTTTGGACGCACTGGTCATCATGTTTTTTTTTTTTCCACATCTGCCCCACATTCAGTGGAACATATTTTTAAAAGAGTTCATCTTATTCATCAATAACAACATCTTTGATGGTCTAACGGTCATGATTTCCGCTTGTCATCATCTGGCAATGCGCGGGAGACCGGGGTTCGACTCCCCGTCAGAGAGTTCTGATCTCATGCGAGTAATTTTTTGGTTTTTGATATTTTTGATGTTACTTTTCTTGAAGTCTTCAGGCAAATCACGTGCAAAGGAGAGAAGAAGAGGGGTAAGTATCACGTGGTGAATCTCCCATCCATCCCACACTTCGAAAAACCTCTCAATAAAAGTTGCCCTCACAATTATCTGCAGGGACAAGAGTTATCGAATGTACCAGTAAAATCCCTTGTTCAGGAGGTAAATTCAAGGTCTATTCGGATGCTCAAACCGGCCTTACCTTTATTGTCCCTTTTCACATACAATGAGCTGGGAAAAACACATGGAGGCTATCTAGTATTTGTTAGCAAACATGACTTGAAAAATTGAGAGACCCTGCCTGTTGTACCACATCGCTTCATAACAGAGTATCTATACAGATTGGATAGTTGGTATGAAAAGAATCGACATCGATTTAGTCTCCATTAGAGTCAAGCGTTCGCTTATGTGGGATTACTATGCTCCAAACTGCCAAAGAGACCTCATCTTATTCAATTTATGGTACAGTGTGTGGTATTCTAGCGCCTTTCTGATATCGTGCAATACAGGCTACGTACCGGGCCGCCAGCGTGCATGTACTTGCGGACGTGCAGAATTGCAAGATGGAAATGGTCTTTGAAGCCTCAGCACCAACCGCAAAGGAGAGGAATAATGCCCCATTACTTAGTGAAGATGGCCGCATGCGTCAAATTCTAAGCTTCTAGCTGAGATGTACTATAATATACCTCCTGCACATGTCCTTTCTTTATTCTAGCTAGTAGTTCTTTGTGTCTTGTCATAAATTTTGAATTATGTAGATCCCTACAGAATCAGATTACATTATTATCGGTGGCGGTCTTCCAGGCTGTGCGCTTGTGAATCGCCTCGCAGAGCTTTAAGGCCCGTCCGCCTTCCTCCATCCTTGTTCTCGAAGCTGGTGTAGAGCCTACATCGAACCCAAACTCGACGAGTCCTGGAGTTTGCCCTTCCTGGATCTGAACTTGACTGGGCTTAATCAGACAGCACCGAATCCTGCACTCGACAACCGCGTTGTTAAATTTGTTTCAGGAAAAACACTATGTGGTGAAAGCGTGCTCAATTATGGTGTGTGGGCTTGCGGTGACAGAAGGGTTTGCAATAACTGGGACCGTGTTGTAAGGGGTGATTGCTGGGGTTATGAAGGTCTTCTACCATATTTTCGAGGGAGCGAATGAGTCCATGATGCAGCAGCAAATCCGAATCAACATGGTTCAGATGGTCCCCACGAGGGTGATCAGAATTAGTGCAAGTGATCCAAAAATAAACTATCTGCTACGTGAGCCTATTCTGAAAGCTGTGAGTACCATTCACTTATCGATCATACATCCCCAGATTTGAATCAGCCCTGTCGAATTTCGTTGCGTATACCGGCCTGTTGGCCAAAATCTCTTTGAGCACTTTGCATTCTTTCATATGTTTAAGCTGTGCAACCCAAAATGTGGACTTTCTCTTGAGCATCCTAGTCTTTCGGATCTAGCGTCTCTCAAGAGGATGCCTGTCGATTGGGTTGTCAATGAAGCTTTGCTCATTGAGATACTCGAGAAGGCTCTTGCTGAAAATGAAGACCTGTCAGATGTGGAGAGAATGAGCGAAGCCGGAAGGGCACATGTGAAAACCATGATATTGTACAACCCACTCGCATTTGGCGTACCCGTTGATGGTAGCTTCGTTAGAGTCTCGGTTATGCTTACACTTCCGACATATTAGGTTTCCCTTGAGCTGTCGTCTACTTTACTCAATGTTCCCCGTACAATCACCGGGTACGACTCGTCCACAGCAACAGACCGAGCGATGTTAGTTCATGGAGCTCTTCGATTACTGCAATGTCTTACTGGAACTGAGATTAATAAAGACTGTGTCGAAATCGAGGTTGGTCCCAGAGTATCCAATATTCCAGACTGCAGTCCAACAACATCAGGTTTTGAATATCCAAAAGCAATTAGAAACCTGAAAATGGTTCAACATTCCAATCAGATTCAATATATCAAATGATTTGAATGTTCTAATTGGTTTGGTGACTTGATAATTTTCATTGTTGGACTGCAGTCCGGAATATTAAACACCCTGGTTGGTCCTGCTCCAGGGCTGGAACCCTCAACTGTCGAAAGTAGTGACGGGGAGATCAAAGATCGGATTCGTGTTGTTGGAAATCCGCACTTCCACATGGCTCAAACTCGTACAATGGAAACGGTGCTCGATACCAAATATACGCGTGAAGGACTTCCAAAGAATAAAAGTGGTGGATTCGAGCATGCTTTCAATATCACTGGGAGGACACATTCAAGCTCGATATTGGGCACATTGTCAAATTCTTCCCAAGCAAAAGATGAGATCCAGAAATATTTTAGCGTGCTATGAGAGCGAATGACTATTCGAGCTGGCTTTTGAGCAAAAACGAGGGGTTAGTATGTATTGTGTGTGGTACTTGAGTGTAGAGTATGTCGCTTAACTTCTCCAGCTCTACAGCGGAACGCCAAATAGAGGGAAAACTACTATCGATAGCACCTATACCATGCCATATACTTCCTCGCATTGTGTATATGAACATATAGATTGCAGACTTCAGCATCCTTCAGCAATAGATTAAGATATCCCAGCCCTCTCCAGCATAATGGTCCCATGTCAACATCTCCAACTGTCCGAATCACAATTTCCGAGTGAAAGGGTTTCCAATTTGGATCACCATTGGTATCTTAGAAAAGACTTGAAATTTGAGGAAGACTCTTCGCAGAAGTAATGAGTTTCTGACTAACACTTCACGAAAGCCCTCTTGCAATAAACCAACCGAGGGACATAGGGTAAATGCGGAAACGACGTATCTCCCACGCAACCGTGCCACATACATTGCCCGGAAGTATATCACACCCCTGATTCCAACGCCACACAGCCATATTCCGAAATATCCATCTCAGACAGATCTCAGATCCACGGCTTCCCAATTTCGCCATCGACATCTGTTTCAGAAAAATTAGACATCATCTTTTCGTACGAGCATGATACTTGCATAGACATGACGCATGCTATTTGAGTTTAACTTTAAGATGGGTGGCTCTGTGGTTCAGAGTCCGATCTGTCATTTCACATCGCACTTCGATCCACCCAGCATTTCAAGGATGGATGACCAGCATACGACAAAGCAACCCATCACATCACCCGCATAATGGCCGCACACCATACGATCACCCACATGAACCGTTGAACAGTGGGACACGATGCTGGGACTGGGAGAAACCCTTCTGGAAGAACCTCCCAAATCTCCTGATTGTCAGACGTCTAATTTCGTCGCCATCCCTGAATCCTGGGGTACATCACGCTTCAGGTATATTGTGTTCCGTCGGTGAAGAAAAAGTCTCCATAAACCTAAATCTTGCAACTAGACTTGAAGCGGTAAATTTTTGCGATATATTGACGCGTAGATGCACATCACATTTGAGATCGGACGAAAATTTTAAATAAGGGAGGAGAGGCTTTTGGCTTTATTCTCCGAGTGAAGCGCCTATTTCTATTTAGGAGACTTGAGATTTGAGATATCGATTTCGAGAGCTCCACTTAAAAGGAGGGTCATTTGTCCAAAGAGAGAGATACCTTGGTAGATGTGAGCTTACATGCAGACATGTAAGCAAAGTATGCTCGTAGATAATACTGTAGCCCCCCACATTATTAGCAGGGGACTTCATCCATTATACATGAAACTAGCGAAGATTCTATTCACGAAAACGAGAGGCGTATGTGATTGGAGGAATTGGATGCGGAGATATATTTTTCGTCCTCGCTCATTTTACTGTGAGTGCCCAATTAGATTCGGTTGTTTGCCATTTTACATAACTTTGTTTGTATAGGGTAAAGATAGGGTACCTATATGTCGAGTTGTATAGTTGTACACATACCTTGTTAAGTACCTGACTGGGGGAGATCTCGTTTTAGTGTCAGAGGAAAAGAGAACGTGCGCGAAAAGTCTAAGAGCAATACCGTGTTTGGTCTGTGTGGTAATATAGAGGAAATTATGGGTGTAGGGTTTGGGGGTTAAGAATGAGGGAATAGAAGGGTTGGCATTTGTGATGTTGAACGCAATGGATAATGGGGGGTGGCGATTCGCGATGATGAGAATTTTCTTCTCTTTGCAAAGGAGATGGATGGAGTTGAGGGTTCGATATACTTACAAGGGGGTATGCCGGGATGGTGTATAACCCCGAGTCGCGAGAATGGATTGGAGAGGTGGAAGATGGAACATAGAAGATGGGAGATGGGAGATGAGAGCTGGAGGGCGAATTAGGATTAGAATGAGATGAAAGGAGATGACAGGAGATGACAAGAGGTCAAACACCAAATTCCGAATAGTTGGTTGGGTAAGATGAAGGCGTGGTTTTGAAGTACCTACATAGTACTTACATAGTACACACACAGCATGCACAGCATGCATAGTACACCAGTGGTAATATGCATCTATCAAATTCTGAGACACATGATGCAAAAGCGTTGGGAGGGGGTCGTACTACCTACCTGCGTACCTACATGATTTCGAGAAAAAAAAAGAAAAAAACTGTACAAAAAAAAGCCTCGTGTTGTGCCATATTATACATATACAGAAATGCATAGAGGAACATATTCACCGTAGAGAGGATTACATGGCATGACATGACATGGCATGATGTTGTACCGGCACATACATGTTGTGTTGGGTACAAGAATCCATAGACACACAAAAACACAACACGAGAACCAAATTCTCCGAGGATTTCGAGGAAAATCGGGTTGGATATGCAGTTGTAGTTGCAATGTACCTTGAGAACGTGAGGTTGTCTCCGCGTTTGGTGTGACTTTTGTTCCATGCTCCTCGAGCTGACCGACCGGATGTCCGAAGTTGCGGTCCGTATCTCCTTGGGTGTTGATGTCGTCGTGGCATTTTAAGCATGGGATTTTGGTATATTTGTACCACGTGGACCGGAAAATTTCGTGGGATTTTCTGAAGTGTATATGGAATAGGTAAATGGAACGGTGATCATAGGTGTGAGAAAAAAACTTGCTCAATTCGATGAATGAATGGCAGTTGTAAATTGTCATACTACTCTTTTGCTATGCTATGCTGTGCTATGCTAATCCCATTTCATCTCATCTCATCTCAACTCGTGCATCTCTCTGCTTCCTTCCTTCCTTCCTTCCTTCCCTCCCTCCTTCCTTCCTTCCCAAAGTCTCTTGGACTCTATCCAACCCGAGTAAAAATTACACATTTCCTTCCATCTAGGATTTTGCCTCCCCAACACCAGAATCCATCCAAAAAAGATCAATCGATCAACTGTAATAAAAAAAACAGGAACGAGATATTGTAAACGTATGCAATGCGCGCTGGCAGAGATAGTAAAGTAGTAAGAAGCAAAGGTATTCCCTCCCAAAATCCCAACCCTAAACGCCTTGCGGAAAACAAATAAACAAACAAAATAACAAGATAGTTAGATAGCCTCCGTAGCGGTCATTGTGTTGTACCGGTAATCCCATCCTAAAAACTCCTGTTGCCAAAAAAAAGAGAGATCGTCCAATTTATTGTTGTGGGCGAACGAGTGTACGAATGTGAAGATCGTATCGTAGAGTAGAGCGTATCATGGTGTCGAAAGGACAAAAAAAAATAACAAATAAAAAAAGCAGTTGATTGAAGAAATTTGAGTGTCTATTTCTTAACACTCTTCCTTCTATTTCCCATTCCCATGCCCATCCACCCCTTTAAGCCTGGACTACTTGTACTTTGTAGAGTAATTGGAGTTTTGGGCGGGGCTTCGCGGACGACATTCCTCATGATATCTTCATATCTTACAGGTGCCCTCTCATCGATTGCCGATTGTGTTTCCTGTGCCTTCTTCGTCTTTTCCTTTTCTTCGTGCACATACAAAGGTGCTGTGGAGGATCTTTTCATGTTGCCGAATTTGCTATCCCTAGGTGTTCGCTCTTCAACTGTGAGCAAGCTCGTTTTAGATGCATTGCTGTGGGTCAAGGATGATTTTGAAGTATTGCTGTGAGTGGATGGCACGGAACTAGCAGTGTATGACAAATTCAGTTTTGGCATACTGGGTCGCTTCTTGGTGAAGGAGCGGGTGAGCCCTTGGAGCCCTTCCATGAGACTATTGGGTGTTTTGGGCCGTTCGTGATGCATCGATTTTGGGCGGCGAGCTTGGAAGCTTTGTTCTGGTTCGGGGAGGACTGGAAGGGTTTCGGTTTGTGGAGAAGGTGTGGGTGAGGGGAATGGATCAGAGGAGAGAAACGCGTGCTGTGGGGAGGCATTCGAGGCGGCAGAGGTAGGTTGCAGGAAGGTAGTGCTGGAATTGAGTTTGGAGGGTTGTTGTGAAAGGGTTGCGCTGGAGGCGTTGGGGTGATTTGTGTTGAGCTTGGAGAGGGAACCAAGAGAGGAGATGGAGAGGCGACGGGCGGAGTTTCGCAATGGCGAGTTCTGTCTAGAGCTTCGGCGTGGTGGGTGTGGCGAAGGGAGTGGTGCTAACGATGCGATATCTGCGACTGAATGACGAATTTGATAGTCGGCCACAGGGGAAATATTACGAGACGTAGGATTCGAGTGAAAGCTTGAAGGGCGGGGGATTTCTATGACTCGTGGCCTTGACACAAGAGTAAAGGAGACTACTCTCGCAGTAACTTGAGCAGACGCACGGGAGGAACTTCGAGAAGCATCATAATCAGAAGGAGGAGTAGCTTCGAAATCGAGCAGCGAGTCTGTGTCTGAAAGGGAAGCATCTTCTTCGCTCGAAAGGTATAATTCATGAGGATCTGATGTTTCTGGTTCTTTTTCTTCCACAACTTTTTTCGTAGTTTCAAACCCATCTAGACACTTCAATTCCGACATAACGTTGTTCATCATCTTGGAAGTTCTTTTGCTGTTTCTCTGAGGTATAGTAGGTACTTTAGGCATGCTAGGCTTCTTCTTTGGCCTTGACCTATTCATCACTGTAGCTTCCATTTCGCTTTCAAGATTGGAATCGTCGTCGTATTCGAAAGTTGCGAAATTCGAGGGTTGTGAAGCTCTTGAATTTGGTCTTTCGATTTCCAATTCCCTAGATGGGAACAAGTTCTTCATAAGAGGCATGTTGACTTCGGGAAAATAAAGGGACTAAATTATTAAAACGAATCAAACGTCTTTATTATTCGGCACGAAATATCCTTATTCGTCTAGGATATAAAGTACTTCTGTGGGTCCTCGTCCCTGGTACTTTTGAATAGACGAGGTAGGGTAGACAGCTAGGTCGATGCGTTGAGGAGATATGAAAGGATAGGGATAGTTCAATGGTTCGTGACCTTCGAATACTCTAATTCCATGCAAGCTTTATATAATAAAATTGGCAGGAGAGTCAAGTAAATTTAAGTAATCGGTATGTATGTGTGTATGTATGTGTATACGTGTGAAACTTCTTGTAATATCGGAATAAAAGATATGCAAGTCTGTCTATCTGGGGATACGTCAAGCTATATATGAAAGTCCAGTCAGATAAAGGCTTCTCTTATCATTAAAATTATGTTAGGAGGGAAGACCAGTGGTTATACCTGGTCTTGGGTGGTAGTTGAGAACGTACATCGTTTCAAGTTTATGTCCTTTCGCAAAAAGCGAAACCTCGATATGTAATTGGCGGCCAACGCGGGGGAGACCAAGAAAAAAAAAAAGGATACTTGGAAATTCTTTTTCAAAAATAAATGGGGCGGTAATGTCGAGGACCCGGAAAAAGACTTTGGGTGAACTTCGATAATATATTTCTACCTCGAGTATTGGTATTGTACGAAGTACTCTAATGAAGTTTGTCGAGTGATGATGTATGTAGATGGTATTTTTAGGAGAGGTGTATACTAGGTATATAAAGAGGCGTATATATAGAGTATGCTTGAGAGGTCAAGAAGCATGGATTTTGCAACTGAATATCCAACCAAGGTAGTACCGTATAAGGAGGAGGAGGATAAGATAGATATAAATTCAAGAGCACAAAAAATGATTTTCTAAATTAAAATTTGTTTTCGAAAATGGGGTAATTGAATCTTTATAAAATTGGAGTCGACAGAGACTGAGAGCCGTGACAATGATAATGTTGTGATAATGATGGGCAATGCAAGTAGCAACTAGGCTCTACTTAACATGCAAGAAATATATCTAACCCTAAGTAAGTCTTGAATTGATCTGCTGAGGTTATAATGAGGTGATATTTTGACTTCCTGCTTAGTCGCTGAAAAGTATTTGCACATCATATATATATAGACGCGGATGAGTGTTTAGGTCTGTACCGTCCGTAATTTATCATCGAAACTGGATGATGAATGTTGGCAACTTGTAAGTCAAGGAAGAAGACCAATCTGGCTAGAAAAGAGGCAAGGAAAAAGTAAAAATGATAATATATTTCAAGATTTTTAGATTGTATGTTGCGTGGTTGTTGTTCATGCAAGATGATAAAAGTAGACACCAAATCCAAACGTCAAATATGCCTGTCCTGTAGTCTGAGGGGCAGGGAGGGGGGGTTTGATAATGCCAATTGTGTGTTGTGTGCATACTCATCCTCGTACTCATCGTACCTATCATCCTCATCCTCATCCTCATCCTTTATCTACAGTACAGAGTAGACAGACATACTTTGCAAGGGGGTTTCTTGGATATCTACCTATGCTCGCCTAGCTACCATTCTTTCTTTCTGCTCTCATCAAAGTTTTCCCTTTTCATACTCCGTACACGCACATCAGCCAATTGAGATATCGAGAATATCCACGATAGGGACAATATTCATGATGATTATTATCAATCTTTTTGAATCAAAAGTCAAAGAATCCTCACTCGTGGGCGTGTAGGCTGTGGGCTGTGGGCTTATACTTCGTACACACAGACGCTTGCGGCACATCTATCCCACTACGATTTATGCTTTAGATTTTAGATTTTGGAGTTTACATTTTTGAATTTTGAATTCTGAACGAACTGCAAGTATTCCATCTATTCAGCCATTCAATCATCCAGTCATCCAACCACCCAACCATCCAACCAACCACCTGCCACCAAACCACAAAAAAAGAATCACAACAGGATATCACATACTTTCACACACATCCACATATCATCCCGCTCCACAGCATCTTTCTCGATCCATCTCCCGTCTCCCTCCTCCCTGGTTCGAAGATTCATGGAGTGTGTGATATTAATGTTCGATCTACTCTTTATGACTGGTTGAAATCCATGAACTATTCATGAGATTTTGCAAGTACACGGAATACATAGAATATAATAAATAATATTCGAGCACCTTTCTAGGATCTTTATTCATAAGTTGTGTCGGTACGTCGCATCCTCCCATATCACCCAGGTTTTCCAGCTTCCTCCAGGAAGCATCTTAACCCCTTCTTCAAACTACCTCCTCACCACCTACTAGGCACTTGAGACTAAACTTGAATAAGCTTTGATTGGCGAATCTCAGATTTGGTGAATCTTCAGGCTGAGACCGCCGCATTCTTGGACCACACCATTTTCTTTAATACTAGAGCAGCTTGGGAGTAGTTCTCTATAAATCACCATGCATTCAATAGTTTAGAT
>JAHXJL010000021.1:0-86146 GCA_019395255.1 Botrytis medusae
AAAACGCCCATGGCCAACTTGGTGACCTTCATAAGATCAATTGGCGCCGAATCGTTCTCGATGAAGCTCATGCAATCAAAAATAACTCTGCCAGAACAAGTTTGGCTTGCCAAAATCTGAAGAGCGTTTATCGGTGGTGTTTGACTGGTACTCCCCTTTTGAATAGGCTCGAAGAGTAAGTGAAATTTCCCCAAATTTCTTACATCTGAATGTCAAAATACCACTTGAACAATAGGAGGGCTGGTTTGGCCACTGATCACCAGAGGCCACTTGATTGTTTGACCAAATTTGAGACAATTAGGAGCTGACAATTGACCTAGGCTTTTTCCATACCTTCGATTTCTCAAAGCCAATTATGCAATGGATTGGAGGACTTTTCAGCAATATTTTTGTGATCCTGACGCTGACGATTGTAGTAATCGTATTGCAACTCTTCTAAGTTACGCCATGATGCGTCGTACTATGAAGACCACGATCCTCAATCGACCAATCATCACGCTCCCTAAGCCCCACCCTGTTATGCAACAGCTCAATTTCTCTCGAGAAGAGAGGATAATTTATCGGATTGTAAGTGTTTCATGTGGTTTGGGACATTCAAAAACTGACTTTTCTACTATAGACTGAGAACCGCTTTCGTGCAAACCTTAATGTGTTTCTGGCTAACGGCACTGCCCAACGAGCCTATGGAGTCTTCTTCGTTCAACTACTTCGTCTTAGGCAATGCACTTCTCACCCTTTTATGCTTGAACGCACGATGAGAGAGTCATGGACTACTGAAGACGTTGAGCGGCTTCGCAAGGAGCTTGGCAAATTTAAGGACACAAACGTAGCGTTTTATGAGCAATGCAAGCTTTGGGTTACTGAAAGTGAGGAAGAAAGAGCAGAAGCTATAGCTAGAGGTGAAAAGGGAGCCGAAGCTATACCTTTTGGACTTTCCAAATTTGGTGAAAGCTTCAAATTTGATAGTGCTTTGGATTCGCTCAATGAGGAAGAGCTTTATACTCGGATCACCTGTCATCTTTGCTCAGATGTTCCAAATGAACCTGTTATTACTGATGTAGGTTGGAAAGCTCAAGAGAGTATGTGTAAATGCTAACATCTTTCAAGTGCTCACACATATTCTGTCAGAGCTGTTTGACAAATCATATACACACGCAGATGCACTTGTCCGATGGTGATGACACGGTAAGCAGAATCCTAAACAACCTTTACAAGAATCCTAATAATAAGTAATAGTTCAACGTTTGTCCCAAATGTGATATCATCTTCGCCAATGCCTTACCCTATAAAGATCTCGAGATTCCTGATGATGACAACATGGACTCTGGCCCCAACCAAGCTCGAGAAACCGAAAGCTCATCTAGGGCAAGCAAGCGCCGTAGAACCACAAATGACAAGTCTCGCCGTACACATGGAATTATAAGCAAAGGTTTGGATGCGCTTGATTTTGAACCTTTTACGAAAGACAATACTTGGGTCACCAGATCAGATTATGATCCTAACTTCCCCCTCATTCCAAGTGCAAAAACTACGGCGTTGAAAGCTTTGCTGTTGAAAGGCTTTGAAGAGGCTCCTGATGATAAAGTACGTTGGTCCAAATGACCCCCCATTTCCGACTTTTGAATGTTCAAATGAAAACTAAACAATCAACCCATTTACCAGGTAGTTATCTACGTCCAATTTCGCACGCTAGCCCGTATTATCGGCCGCATGTGCAAAGCTGAAGGTTGGGGCTTCTTGTATCTCACCGGCGACGCCTCACTTGAGCATCGAAGCAAAGCCGTCAAAGAATTTCGCAACCGTGACGATATTCAAATTCTGATCGCTGGCCTCAAATGCGGTGGTCTCGGACTCAATTTCCCATTCGCCAATCGCTGTATCTCGCTTGATCTCTGGTGGAACCACGCCGTCGAACAACAAGCCTTCGGTCGCATCTTTCGTATTGGCCAAAACAAAGAAACGTGGATGACGCGACTTGTCGTGGCTAATTCAGTTGATATGCGTCTGTTGGGTATGCAGAATTGGAAATTGAAAGCGTGCGAGAAGGCGATTGATAATAATGGAATAAGTGGTGCGAGCGGAAGCGCGGGAGGAACGTTGAATTTATCGCAGTTGGCGAGGTTGTTTGGATTCTTGAAAACGGATGAGGATAATAATTTGTTGAGGATTGAACCTGATTATGAGGATGGGGAGGATCCGACGGATGAGGGAGGCGCGCAGGGGAGAGCAGATCAGGAGGGGTGGATGGGTTGAGCTTGGTTGGTTGGCGAGATGAATTGATGCGCAAATTGATATTCTTTCAAGTTTTGGGGTTTGATATGGGAAGCTGAGAGTTGATTTAGGAAGCTGGGAATTGATTTGGAGGTTGACATTTTTCTTTTTGCTGCAGGCGTGCTTGTGGGTGCGAGATGGGGAAGTTATTATTATTATGATTGTTAGCTGGTTTCAAGCGGGCGTTTTAATCGATTAACGACTCGGGGGGGGGGGGGGGAGTCGAGGGTAGGGGGAAAGAGGGAGAGATTTCTCTTAGGTTTTTATTCTTCAAAATACATAGATACATACATAAATCTTAAAATCCAATACAAGAAAAGAGTATTCAATATTCAAATAATATTCATAAGTTCCCTAGGTGCCTGGGTAGCTATATCAAATTTTCAAATCATCATTTTGATTTCGAATATTCGATATTCGATTTTTTAATCTGTCACTTTGTTTTGAACATTTGAGGGTTTGGATTTGGATTTGGGTTTGAGTTCGAATTTGAGTCTGAATGGTTTTTTTTGGGAGGGGGGTTGGGGGTAGGATCAGCTGTAATGTAATTTAGTTGATAAGGGAGAGTCTTTGGTCATACTCTGCTCTGCTCTGGCCTGGTCTGGCCTGGTCTGGTATGATGGATTAGGAAGATATTCGATACGATATTCAGATTGGATAAGATGGGATTGTATAGGCTGGGCAGGGCAGGGTGGTTTGATGGGATGGGCTGGGCTGGGATTTGTGAGGTTCTTGGAGATTGAAGATTGAGAGAGTGAAAGCTATGCGGAGAAGGTGAAGAGAATGAGGGAAGGAGGAAACGGGAGGTATTTAACATCTTTTTTCGTTTTCTTCTTCTTCTTCTTCTTCTTCTTCTTCTTCTCTTTCTTCACTTTCCTTTCGTTCACCCCTCCTCTTCTCTTTTCTTTTGAAATATATAAATGAAGATGGAGATGGATTTAGAGATGAAGATGAAAGGGTATCTACAAATCCAGCCATCCATTCATCCATCTACTTAGTATCATACCTTCCTCCCTAGCTCTTTTCTTTCCTCTTCTTTACCTATTTTCCCATCTCCCTACCCTGCCCTACCCACTTATCAATCAGATTAACGAATAACTTCACACTTCAATCACAACTTCACAAGTTCATCATGAATCATGAATCTTGAATCTTGAAGAGATGTATTTGTTCTCTTCTTGTATGCATACTTCTTATTATATACTACTTACTATACTATACTATACCATATACATATAACAAAAATAGAAATACAAACACAAATAAACAAAGTTTTTGAAAAAAATAAGAAGTGGAGAAATTAAGGAAGAATGTTCTCATCGTACAGTATATAAACCAAAAAATATCATCATCGTAAGAACGTCTCTAGTATATGAGATTTCAACCCGTGACTGAGATTTTGGATTTTGGGGGTTTTTTTATTTCTATGATAATGTGCGTGTTTGAGAAGTTTCTTTCTCTAATTCTATTAATGTGCATTTCTGCTAGCTCGCTTGCTATATATCGTTCTAATGGTTGTGAATGTGTATATAGTACGAGCAATTGAAAAATGCTGTTCCGTAAACCAGAGCATATGGTAGGTATCACATGCACAACTCTATTTCTAATTCTTCCAATCCCATCTAATCTCATCCTATCCCATCCCCCAACCAAATCTCGACTCCCACCCCCTCACAACAAACAGCACCCCAAAACCAGCACCAAAATCCCCACTCCACACGCACCCATCCCTCCCACTCTCCCCGCGGCGCTCTTCTCCGGCACATTCCCCGTAGCCTTCCCGCCCAAATACCAACTCCCAATATCGGTCAGCTGGCCATCCTGATCCAGCATCGTCGCATTATATCCCACATTACTCACGCTAGATCTGAACGATCCAAAATACGAGTAGCGATCTACGTACGGGAGACGATCGAAATATTCTGCAGAGGTGTTGAAGAAGTCTTGGGTGGTGGGGAGGGGTTGGTCGTTTAGTGCGTATTCGGTAAGCCAGATGGATGTGTTGGGGTAGCTTTTGGGGGAAGGGATGTATTAGTATGTGTGTGTGTTTGGGTTTGGGTTTGGGTTTGTGTGGAGGTTGGTAGTGGGTAGGGATAGGAGGGGATAGGATAGGATAGGATTGGGGAAACATAAAGAGTAGAAAGCATGAAATGGGAAAGGTCAAAATAAAGGTTGAGTAACGAGGGGCAGACAGAAAAAGAAAGAAAAAAACTCACGTCCCGCGTATCTCCCCCATAAGACTCGCCAAACCCTCAAAATTCCCATACCAATGCAGCGGGATAAAATCCACCGTGCAATTCGTTCCCGCAGCCGCACAGGCGCTGAAAAAATTACTCAACCAAGTAATTCCTCTCGAAGAACCCGTTACAGCAGGCGCTCCTGTCTTAATACCCAATGCGCGCAGCGGCTCAACTTGGCTGATCCAATTTGCAGCGGCGATTGAGGGGGAGATTGCTGATCCGCCCGTCGACGAGGTACCGTCGGGCTCGTTGTAGGTGAGAATGTGGGTAATATTACGACCGGTAGCTACGAGTGATTTGATATCGGTGAGGAAGGTCGTCGAGGTGCCCCAGAGCATGGGGACGAATTCGAAATCTTCTTGCGTGGTGTTGGAGTAGGCGGGGGAGGCGGCAATGCCGTAGTTGTAGTACCATGAGAGATCGGAGCCGGGTTGTACCCAGACTTGGTTATCGTTGGGATATTTGGAATTGGGGACGAAGACGAGACCTCGTTTGGATGATGAACCGACGGTTTCATCGTTGTCGGCGGCGTAGACGCTGGTTATGTAGCTTGTGATTGCTAGGAGAAGAGTGGTGCTGAGATGCATGGTGATGGTTGTATGGTTATCGGATGATTTGATTCGGTATGGTTGAGTGTGTATTTTTGAGCGTCGTTCAATTGACCGGCGTCAAATTGAAGTATTAAATGTAAATATTAAAATAATTGAAGCAAAAGCGATACTGTATATTTTTGAATGATAATAATAATGAAATCTATAAACTCCAAAAAACAAGATATCCTCACGATGCACCTTCTTGCTAGGTTCAAAACAAGGCACAGATAGATACCAAGTTTATCAAATGAATGTAGATAGATATGAAGAATATATCGATAGCAATTCTATTCGTCTTTGCAACAATACGAGTGAATATGAACAGAAAAGAGAGAAGAGGAAGAAGAACAAGAGATGAAAAGACAAAAGATAGAAATGGATACCTGCAGGACATCTATACCTTTAGGTAGTATTTACTATCTCCAGCTGAAAAACGAGCTATCCTATCTACTAGATAGAGATAGCTTCCCAATTTTCTCTTCATCCGAAGCTACCTACCTTCCTTACCTTGGTATTTTTTCTCTCTCTTTACGTCGTACCGTACCCTTATGCATATATTGATTCGAAATCATCCAGGAACATTTGAATGGTTGGATGAAAAGAAATGGATAACTAGTTAAGAAAATGATAAGTGCACGGTCTGGTGGTCCTGTCTCGGTTCTCTTGATTTTTGTTAGTGACAGCGCTAAGATACTTTGGATCTATTTTCAGTTCATGAAATTTTTGACATGCTTGCTTGGAGGGAGCTTGGAGACGGGAAAGCGACATTGGATTTTGGTGGATTTGGTATGGGTCATGTATATTTGCGTATATATATATATATATATATATCAATCATATGGAGTAGAGGAGTACTTACCACTTACTTACTACCTACTATCTACTGCATATACATACATATGCTGACCTCCTCAAGACCCAATATGCCGGGACTCGGGAAACACATTGGTTACATTCAAGTAATGAGTGAACACGGAACACAGAAAAGAGTACAAAATCCATTCCAACAATCACGAACCATATTATCTCCCCAATCCCTAATCCCAAGACCCAACAACCTTGACTCACAGAACCAAAGCACCACACCACGCCAAAGCACCCAAGATCCATTCGTGCCATTCTATTCTAGCTCGGACTACCTACCACAAAATCTCCAACACTACTACTGCAGGTACCAAAGCACTAATCGATTTCATTCCATTCCATTACATTTCATTACACTTCACTATTCTCTAGTTCCCTCTTAGTAAACTAAGCTCCGTCCCTGCATTCTCGACATTCTGATAGGGGTTTTGGTTCCAATTTGACTTCCCACCATCGCTAATTTTTTCCTACTACATATACACACAGTACACCTTCATACATAAGAATTTACTTAAATGTACTCATCACTACTTAATAAAAATAAATAGTTTATTACCAAGAAAGAACCCAGCCTAGAAATTTAGAGTCATCTTAGCTAAGCACAATTATGGCGTGTACGCTATCGGAGTATCAAGTTCTTGGATTCTTGGATTCTATTGGGGTTCTTCGGATTGGATGGATGTGCTCTGATCTAATCTGGTCGGGTTTAGTCTGATCTTGTCTGATCTGATTAGAACTACAGGTATACTCTATACTCCATAGTAGTAGAATTTGTAAAAGTAGAAAGAGGCAGAGATCCAGGTTCCTCACAATACGACTATAAATTGAAAATTAAAGATCAAACAATACCTTACGCAAGAATCCAGAACTCATAGCCGATGGGCGTATAAAACATTAGAAACGAGCTAGATGAATAGGAATAAATGCGCGAGGAGGATTACTTCAGATACTTACTATATCCATCTACTTGTGTAAACATGATCCACGATATAAAAATTTGATATCAACCTTCTAAATCATAAATTCCAAATTACAGATTATAGATCATACTTATTACATCACTTCTGTGAAAAATTCAAAGACGAGATACCTAAATCCATTTTTATATATATATATTTACTTAACTAACTATTCGAAATACACCAAAAACCCAACCTGTCTACCTACAACCAACAAAATCATCAGCTCCAAGAAAACTGCACTTCCTCTTTCCTCTATTCCCAAACCAGATTATAATTCGATTACTTGATCTATTCAAAATTAGCTAGGCTATTAATTGGTATCTATATCTTACTATATACCTACCTATGTACCTATAGCAACACATCACATTATCTACCCATCCAATGCCATCATGCCCATTGATCCCCCCATTCCGACCCATCTCATCTCATCTCATCTCATATCCTCTACCATTCAAAGGAACCCCCAATACAGTACTAACCTAATCTAACCCTAAATATCAACTACTCTATCATAATCATAATTCATCCTCCATCCAAAGTCCAAAAAGCAACACATAGCCAAATATCGAATTCGAAATTCGGATATCCGGATTGAGTATATCTGATTCTCGCAACCGCAAGAAGAGAAGTCTGTATCAAGTGTTCGATCGCCTCTTAATATGTTTACGTTTTCTATTCTTTCAAGGTTACAATACGATGAATGTACTATCCAGGGAGTGGGACAAATTTTGAAAGTAATAAGAAGTTATCAAAAATGGCAATGTCAATTTGGTTCACTATCTACCTACGTACCTACCTACCCCCTCCCATAAATCTCAACTAACCTAACCAGTCCTTCATTCAGGAAACAATTTCATTCCCCAGCAATCTCCCAATCTCCTCCGCAATCTCCATGATTCTCTCCTCCGTCAATCTTCTCCCAATAATTTGCACGGCAACTGGTGCTCCGTGATATGCTTCCGGATCATCTATTCAAATGTTAATAAACTACTCTTTGTAACCACCACCCTTTGGCTTTCTTCTGATAAAAGAAAAGATAAGACTTACACTCCGCCTGCACCATCCCATCCACCTCATTTAACCCTTCATACCCTTCTTTCCTTCCATCCACTCCCTTATCCGCAAACAAGACCGGCACCACCACGCTCGTAAGATCCAACAAATTAATCACATTCGTATACCCATAATACTTAAAACGATCATGACGAACCGCCGCCGTCGCCGCCACAGGCGCAATAATCGCATCAATTTCCCTACCAAGTTTCTCCTCCATGATTCGAAATTGCTCGAGGTAATCGCATTGGTATGCCCATCTTTGAATATTGACGTCCCAATATTCGTTGAGGGAGAGAGGGGGGTCGGTTTTGTCTAGAATTTTGGATATCCTAGGGATGGGAGGTTCGCCAGATGTTGAAAGATCGGTGCGGACATCCTTAGTTTTGTTTAGCGGGGATGCTGATGTGAGACTTTCTTATGATTATCTTACCTTCCCAGCATCTGAGCCGTGGATCTTTTTGAGGAGATCAAGAGCATGATCTTGCTTGTAGGCCTTCCATTCAAAAACTTGATGCCCATTTTGTTTCAGAGTATCGACTACTGTTTTGATGCCACGGAGAACCGGGGGATGGGGTAGAACCTGAAATACTCAGTCAACATTTGATTGATCATAAGTGTTCTATCTTTCTGAAAATAGAGATCAAATGCGTCCACCTAGCTGTGTTTACTTGAGGTCTAATCATTGCCTCAGTTATAGTCGGATATCAAACTTATCCTGATTTTATATAGCAACTAAACTGCCAGAAAAGTGTGGAGGGCCTTAAAATGGACTTGAAACATACTTTACCGTCGAAATCATAGTATCCGATTGTCAAGCAACCGTTCGAAATTCTAGACTTTATAACATCGGCTTCCGATTGCCTCCATGGCATAGGAACAACTTTAGCGTCATATTTCCAAGGTTCTTCTGCAAGAACAGATTCCGTAAACAATCGCATATCTACAAAAACCATCAGCCCAGATACTGAAAATATTAAAAAGCGGCTGAAAAGAAATTTAACATACCTGCAACCGAATGTGTGATAGGACCACAAACACTATGCACAGTTTCTTGACCTGCCATACTATTCGCCATCTTACCGTAAGGAAGACGACCATGACTTGGGCGTAAACCATACAAGAAATTAAATGCTGCTGGTACACGAATAGACCCACCGATATCAGTTCCAACACCAATGATTCCACCCCGGAAAGCAATATTTGCACCTTCACCACCTGATGAACCACCACACGACCAATTTTTGTTGTAAGGATTCACTGTTCTCCCGACAATGTTATTGATCGTTTCACAGATCATCAAACTCTGGGGAACACTGGTTTTTATGTAAAAGACGGCCCCGGCTTTGAGTAAAAGCTTGACAAGGACTGAATCGTCATCTTCGTACTTTCCAAGCCATGAAACATATCCCATAGATGTCTCAAGGCCCTGATTGATACAGAGTAAGCAGAGACCCTATAGCACAATCGTATTCTACTCACCTTGATTCTAAATTGATCCTTCAAAGAGATTGGCAGACCATGAAGTGGACCAATTGTTTTTCCCGTTTTATTATAGTGCTCGTCTAATTCCTTAGCACGTGCAAGAGCCATCTCGGGAAAGAATTCGAGAGCACAGTTCAGCTTTACATCATTAGCATGGCTCATATTTTATCCGTGAACTGCTCACGAGTTGATGGGCCAGAGCTGCTCTTTTACAAAATGCCGTTGTTACTTCAACGGAAGTCAATTCACCCTTTGCCATCTTGGCTACGAGATCAGTAGCTGACGAATTTGTGATAGAAATCTCGTCAGTAGACATCACATCACAAATACCAGTATATCCCATCACACATTCTTCGGAAGGTTGGGATTTCAAGCGCCATTCCGGAGGAATACTGGCGTCGATCCGATCTTTCTTATCTTTTGCAACCTCTTGCCAGGACATGTTGTTCCGATTGACAGAACTAAATGACGGTTGATGCTTAAAGCGATACAATATTCAAAGGTATTGGAGAGGAGGATGAAATCTGAAGAGATGATAGAGGAAACACGAAGATAGCACAACATCTTATAGTGGGGCTAAGGCGCCTAGTATGTTGTAGCCTTGTAGGATTTGAAATAGTAGGCCTTCTCTGTGTGGCAAAGTTGCGATACTGGTATCTGTAGACCAGGTTCAGGCAGCGACTAATGATGTCCAACAACTTTTGATATGAAGAAACGCGCTTGTTATTCAGGGCATTGAAAGCAATATTCCACGAAAACAATAATACATACAAAGTCACATGAGCTCGATACGTATTTCCGAAGATGTAGGACTAATGCAACATGACCTAATCGAAAACCATAACCTATTGTATGATACAGGGGTTGAATGTCTAAAAGGGAACGCAAGATAGAATACAGCGGGAGGACGAGGGTGCCAAAGATCTCAAACAAATCATTTATGGATAACATCAGAACCAAGAACTCTCAGAATGGAAAGAATTTAGGGTATGGAGTATCTTATTACCAACGAAAATATACCTGAGCCCCCATCTAATTGGATGTAGAAGTTCGAGCTGAAGGTCGAGGCGTTTTGCTTGACGACCTCGACTCGGACAATAACGGTGTACTTTCAACAGTGGTTCCACCTTCATCGTCTGTATCATGTTCTCGCGAGCCTGCAATATACCCAACGATACATCTTCCATTGGACTGCTTAACATTAGTGAGTGTTTTTGAACCAATGGATAAATGATTTCACTTACAGCCCCACCCTCGTTGTTCTGTCTCTCCCTTCTAGCCTTTATTTCGAAAGAGATCCCCATAACCAACAAGCATCCTTGTAAACACCCTGTGATCAAGAAGACTCCCCATGTACTCCAACCACCGGCTCCTAATCTAGCAAAAAGACTCAGGGACCAAACAAAGCTGCCAGGAGTTTGAATACACATCATTGGTATACTCAGGCTTCCAATATGACCAAGATTGTATGTCAACCAGATTTGAGGCAAATATTGAATACCTGCAAGAATTGTAGCTATAACGCCCAACGTGTTGGCCCATACTCCAAGGACATTAGGATGAGCGAGTGCCAATGATGCACTAACAACGATAGTAACGAATCCATGGAAAAGACAAACCAAAGCTACCGTGACAGCTGTGCGCCATGTATGTTGTTGTTTATTATCATCGAGAGTAGGAAGGGCCGGAGTTCGCGGGAAGAAGACCATGAAAAGGACCAGACTTTGCAAAAAGTGCTATTAGCATTTGATTTCTTCATTGTAGATGATCGCGTTGCGTACATTACACTGAAACAAAACCATTGAACCCCAACTTGGGCAATACCAAGTAATCCTGCGGCACATTCGAATGTGCTGACAGTTTTGCAACATGCTACATCCGCTCGAGATGCTGGCAGAACTATTATATTTGCAAAAGCGCATGTTCCTGACGTTGTACCGAGAAGAATGAAGAAGGGGGATATTCCCTCTGAGGTTTTGCGACTGATGATTCGATAATGTTGAGGCAAGTAAGAAACGAGAATTCCAATAAGAATGAAGCTGAATAAGGCACATAAGTTAGCATGTTACCATGATAAGTGAACTGCGAAGTGGCGAAGTTCCTTACATAGATACTGCGAGATTGATGTAGCTCACATCCTGAAGCTTTTGGCAGCGGTCTGATAAGTTATCTGTGATTGACAACATGGTAATGAATGTTGAAATATGAACGAGACGAATGTATCTGCTAATGGATAATTAGAATACCCAAAGCTTCCTATTTTATGGTGTATGAGTTCAGATCATTGGTAAGTAGTCGTGGATGTTGATGTTTATCTAAAGTGAAGCTTCAACGAAATACCACAGCTAGGGGAGCTAGGAAGGTATGTACATAATAAGGTACCGACAAATATGGATCATAAACACGCTCAGACACGGTTCTTCCATGCTATCAGCTGATAGAAAGGTGTGAAACACAGGGGTAGCTGTTCTACGCGGCCGCATAATTCCGTGATTACTAACCAAATTTGAATAGCCACCGGTGAGCCACCACCACCACTTTCCACTTCACACCTCCAAGTTTGGCAACCAACGGTGAACCCTTAGTGCAACGGTGAACACTCAAGTACCTAGTGAGGATATCTACTCCATAGATCATCAGATGACCGAGTGACCATTCCCATTCTTGTATATGTCCAATATTCCTGCACTTTCTTTCTCTATTGTCAAGTGCTGAATACCGCGAGGTTCTGTTTCTATCAATCTCTCAGCATAGCATGTTGCAATTTTCTCATCTCATATTGTCTTAGAAATGTGAGAGATCAATGGCTGGTGACACATGAGATATCCATAAGTATATGGGAGCTCAATCTCTATGTGAGCTGACTATCAAATTGTTAATTGCGAATGCATCATTTTCAAAGAACTATCAGCCTATTGTGCATGGATCCACCATTCAAATCTGCCTCGAGCCTGCATAAACACCGATTTTAGTGTCGTTGACTGCAATTACCAGTCCGGCCCACCGTAACCCCAGCTCCGAGAACGAAACGTCTTTGAATATCGCCCGTCTTTGTCATCACCTGGAGTAATTCAACAAGTTCCTCGTCGTATCCCTTGACTTCCTTCTACATCTGAAATTCTTCATAAGTAGAAGCATCTCGATACTTCACAAACAGAACTTGAAATTGTTAATAAATCCATATAAATCCTTCTATCTAGCTTCAATTGTAAATCCACAGCAAAGACAGATCTTGTTCAAGTGGTTTCAACCATTTTCGGATCTTTTTTCACAGTTACAAACACCATGAAATCCAACACGACTGAAGGTCCACAAATGCAGAGTAGATCTTCCAAACGAAGTCGCAATCGCACACTACTCTCGTGTACGGAATGCCACAGGAGGAAACAAAAATGCGATCGAAATCATCCCTGCAATGATTGTCTGGAGCGACGTGTTCCACATAAATGTCATTTTGTGATACCTTTGTAAGTGTCCATTGACATAATACCAAGGAATTCTATTGATTCAGAGGGGTCGAAGAAGACAGAGAGATTCAAAGCTTGATTATCAAACCACCAAAGCTGCTCGTGATCGAAGGATACTTGCTGGGGAGGAAGTTCTACTTAGCCTTGAATCGGTCGACGATCTACGAAGCGCTCGAACATCTTATGCATCCACTCGTACACCTACAGATGTGACACAGAAATTGTTCTCTAATCATATTTCCAATCATGATATAAAACCACAAACTTCCTTTTGGACTAATCTAACGAGTGGGACTCTGGATGGGTTCGATCCATTTTCGATATTGCCAGATACAAGTGGAGATCCACTTCCCAAATCAATTCTCATAGAATATTGTAAGCAGCTTATCTCATATGTTTGGAGAGGTTCTACTGATAAAAGAAAGTTGTTAAGCAATTAGGTCCGTGGCTTGGCACATACGATGATGCTAAAGTTGTGGGTCGCCCAGCAACCTCCTGGCTACCATTTGCTTTGCAACATCCCCCTTTATTCTATGCTACGTTATTAGGCGCAGCCGTTCATCTGGACCGCAAAAGACCTATAGACAAACGTAGTCTGTTCTGGTACAAGATTGAGACAATGCGCTTAGCAAATGAAACCATGAATGTACCTCACGAAGCTGCAACGGATCAAATGCTTCTAGTGGTTCTAATTTTGCTATATTTCAACGCAAGTCTTCACCTTCATACTTGAGTGCTGAGCTGATAACAGATTTTAGGTTGGTGGTGGAGATGGAGAAGAATACGAAATGCATCTCTCAGGTATTAACCAAATGTTAACCATGAGAGGAGGTATGGGCAATCTAGGAATGAGAGGTATGATTACAAACTGGCTGAAAGTTTGTTATGGTCCTTGGCATCATGATTGGCACTATGGACTTTTTGTGGAGTTTTATGGCATCAAACGACAATCGCACATATGATGAAATAATCAAACTCCAAATTTCGATCCGCAAGGCTATCAGAAAGTTTGAACTTCCAAAAATATCCCTCCTCAAATCATTCATCCCCAACCAAGCCAAAGACTGTCAGCAGCCACTTTATTTCACAAAGTCTTCTTCCACTCTTCTACGGTCAACACCTCATTCGCAAACAATGGCCAAATAAGAGTAGTCGCAGCATCCTTTGCCACGGTAGTAAAAC
Source organism: Botrytis medusae (assembly GCA_019395255.1). NCBI lineage: Eukaryota > Fungi > Ascomycota > Leotiomycetes > Helotiales > Sclerotiniaceae > Botrytis > Botrytis medusae. The sequence goes on from JAHXJL010000021.1 coordinate 14,121, forward strand.
CTGCCGTTGCATCCGTAAGCATAGTTACATGATATCCCCTGGTATTATCATCAGTTACTGTCTAATATACGCAAGTCTAAAATTGGCTTACAGTTCATAAGCATATCTTGCCGTGGATTCCATGCAGGTATTTGCCGTCAATCCAGCAAAGATCAGATGCGTGATATCTCTTTGCTTCAACTGATAGTCCAAATCGGTGTTTTGAAACGAGCTGTTTCTCTTAGATTAGCTACCCTTACTTTTCAAATAGCATCCTCAAAATATATGACATAATACAATACATACCTACTACACCAATGTTTACCAACAACCACATCCCCATTTCCCTCCACATCCGGCTCCAATCCCTCATAAATCTCAACCCCCCACGATCCCACCTCGAAAGTATTGCTTTCTTTCTGACGCTGCTGCATCAAAGCTGCATGTTTCCAACCTGCTAAAAATCCTGCTTTTGTCTGTTGATGCAAACCATAATAGATGGGAATTTTGTTAGCACGAGCGGTAGTCACGAGATTCTGGAGATGAGTAATGGTGTTTGTATCGGCGAGAGACTCGGCCATAAGTGGATAGACTTTGCCTTTGGGATGGAGAAAGTCGTTGTAAGGATCTATGAGAACAATTGCGGTTTTGTTGGTGGATGACATCTTGGGGGTTGGATTGGGTGAAATAGAGGAAGTGAATAGGTATTGTGATTAAGGAATGATCAGCTGAGATAATGGTTTGAGTTGGATGAAATTGAAATAGAATGAAATTGTCTTGTCTTTATATATTTCTTCGTGAGTTGCTTATAGCCAGGAGAGTACCTCCCGTCGATACACTAATGTCGGTCTTAATGCATGTACTCTGAGTGGAACGTTACAAAGCATCATGCTCTCCTTGATTTATCAACTGATTGTATAAACTCAGCACAAATTGTCGTTACCTACATATAGATTGTACCACCCAGTCTCGGATATCACTCCTTATTATTAGCTTGTTAGCTTACATGGCTGGGATGTGGAGAAAACTAAAATCGGCATTAATGTATGATTAGATGATGAAATGCGGGGTGTATACAGGGCTGATTTCAGCCAATGATTTGTATTGTTTTTGGTATGTGGGTGAGGACTGTGCGTGATATATATATATATATATGTCTACGTATCCACTGCGCGGATTCTGATGAAGTATGTCAATCTTTGTGAATTATAGCGGGGGTACTAGAGAAGTTTTTGGAGGAGGAAATTTTGAAGAAAAAAAAAATAGGAATTGAAACGTGCAATGACCTTAGTCAACACGTTTCGGATCTAGGGAAGAATTGTGTGATTGGGTGGTCATGGTTACAACGGCGAGGTCGAGATTAATGTTGATTATGGTACTATGGAGATGGGAATTTCACATTGTATAGATCTTGGGCCCAAACTGTGCGAGTATAGCACGCAACTCTTTAAAGTATTGAATTTTACCGATTACCAAAATGAAAGACTTTTTTTTTTGTTTGGCCTTCACTTCTAGACATGATGTGCCGGAAAGACAATAATTGCCACTGATCTAATTTCGAACGTCTGGGTTGAGCTCCCTGTCATGGGACATAGATGGTGAACTGTGAGAGTGAGTTTCTGGCCATAGATATGTAAAGTTTTATTTGGACTTTCTTTGAAGGTCTTCTGTTGCGTATTTATCTAGGAATACGACGTAGAATTTGAACTCATACAGAGCCAGGGAGTGGGAGACTACACAGCTAGCCCTGAATTCGAGGGTCTCTATTCAAATACGCTCTCTAGGTAATTTTTGGAAAGACTTCAGACTAACATTCTATATTTCCCAATTGAAACGACGGGCTACGCCTTTTAGAAAAGAGGTTATGATACGAAATCGCATCAAAGGAGCTTCATCCTTCGCCAACACTCGGCTACAATTCTTAGATGTGCAACGAAAACTTTTCAGATCAGATTATTGATCCACTGTTGGAAAATCCGAATCTGATATATAAAATATCTGTGTTGGGCTGAATCTAATGAAATAAACGTTTTGTTGCATATCTCCATTTCGGCCGTCTCAAAAATGCGGCTAGAGCTAGGAACTAGTCGGCCGCTTGGGAGAGCCGACTACTATATTAATGATATCTTGCCATGATATAAGTATCGACTGGAGGCTAATAAGCTTTGGTCAGCTGTATGCTTTTCTTACTTTATCATTCCTCATTTACTATACCTTGGTAGCTATAAATACGAACGCATATTCTCGACAACAGTTGGCCAACGACTGATATACTCTTGAGATATGTAATAGAACTTCTCAAGTAGAAAGCTTCACTATCAGCTATTTGCAAGGTTTACTCTCATACAGAGAATAGCCACGATAGGCTAGATTTCATCGAATCAATATTTTGTTGCATGTTTAACCTTCGGCCCTTTCGATATGTAGCTAGTATGATACCGATAATATTTTAACACAATGGATTGACTGAAGGTCGACCTTTGGTAATGGAACATATCCATTTAGTTGGAAAGTCTTTCTATTCTGCCATCTCTTGGCTGTCTGGTGTGCTGTAGTGACTGTAGAAATACGCTACGCATCTTACAAAATACATCTCTCGCTAACCTTTGCCCAACGACTGATATGCTCTTCAGATATGCTACAAAACACCCAGTAAAAATATTCACCAAGAGAAACTCTGAGCTCACATATAACATATCTATGACAGGCTGATAAGAATCACAACCAAAACCCTTTTGTTGCACGTCTGATTCCAACGACACAGGTAAACTGATACTATTGCTACTAGATTGTTTTGGGCGCCCATAAACCAACCTACATCCCAACTAGGTAAACGTTACCATTCGCTATGTTTTGGTAATCTCAGCCCTATCTTGATTCGATCATAATGTTGTTACTTGCTCTACCGTTCCTTGGTGACCACACTATGCTATACCTTGATCACCTCCTACCCAAAGAAAGATATTTCTCCACATCTCGAAATACATACCTAGATACCCAAGCATCCTCTCTATCCCAGCAAATATTAGCCCATCCATCTAATACTTCAATCAACCTTTACCCATGAAGGTGGAATACAAATAGATATGCAACAAAACCCTCTCAACTCTCCATATTCACTAAAATAAACCCCAACACAGACTCCATCACCATTCACTCCCTCTCAAAAAAATTCAGAAGTTTATTCCAACATGATTCGCCAATAGAAATCTTGAATTGGGTTTTCAGATGTGCAACAAAACTCCTCGTTGACGATAAGGTAGGCGTATTCACCCTCACCCGTAAACACTCGAGCATCGATATTGCATGCATGATTTCTATCCACTTCAGGGGACCTAAGTTCGTACGCTGCGCTGCCTAGGTATACAATCATCTTGATTTTGCGCGATGATATATGTATAAACGCTACGACCAAACAGTTCTCAAATGCTCTGCTCTTCTAAATTTCATGTGCACGCCATATCAAAACAGGAAATTCAAACAAGAAGACAGCAGGATAAATCAAACTATAGTTATTATCTCAAGCAAATGTGAGATATACATAGGGGGGTAGATAGTCACAAACCACGCCACCAACAGTTGCAATATATAAATCTCCACCATACATATCACTGCCTCACGAGAAAGCGTTCGTTCATAAACACAAGTACATGCTTTTATAACAACGAGTTTATAGAGGACCGGTGAACCATTGACTCAACTTTTCAAAGTACGAAACTCCATGGTTCAAGCTTACTAAAGCCTGGAAAATACGATTCATCCAAGGCAATACCGTGCACTAGCATGGCGAGGGAAGAGCGCAAGAGGTTTTGATAGGACAGGATGTCTAAGAACGGATAGTCAATATCCAAGGCTGTATTGTAAGAAGCTTCTGCTATAGAGTAAATGTTTAACATAGTGAGGAAGATACAACAAGTTTCAGAGGAGAGGAAAGTGGGGGATGTCAGCCAGTATTTATAAATTCTTCAGCTGGCAGGAATCTTCCAATGCCATGGAATGAAAAGCAAATAGAATAATGAAATGAGTAGAGTTGAATTGGTTTGAAGAGAAAGTCGAATGTCTCTGATGTATTAGTGCATAAGCTGTATATTGAAGTCGACTAACTCTGTAGATATTTTAAGAATCAATGCCGCATATCCTTCAATCGCGCCGCCATGTATGTCTGACACGTATGTTTCATCTATATACCATAACGCCTTCCAAATGCATCGTACTGGTTCCATGATTTCATGATAGCTTGTATATCCATCCATAGTGTGTCCCCGATATGTGCGTTCAATGAGTCACATTCCCCATTATGCCCCTCTCAATCTATACGGACATCCCAATTGCCCTCCATGATCGCAAATTCGAATCGATTATTCCAGACGATTCATTAATCCTTTTCTAACTTTCATATTGACAACCCCTCCAACACCAAATGCAGGCACAATTCTACATATCCTAGCCGCGGCACTGACAGCCCAATTTTTCTTTACAATACTCCACCTATCTCCCCAAGAAACACCTTGACCTCTGTTATATAAATCCAAGCCCAACAAATGCATAGGCGTACTCAAAAGCTGTACGGAAGCCGGGGCCAAAAATTGGGAAATTGTTTGTCCGCTTATCGATTTTTGTAATTCCTCAGATAAACTCTTGTTAATGATCGGGCCAAGCATTGGCGGAATATTGAATGAAGCAAAAATGGTAAGACAATCGCGAGCAGTGAAGAGTATATATGAAGGGAATGGTACAGGTCTCGGTGGGCCGGATGGACCAAACATACGGGCAAATGTTTGATCCTTGAAAAGGCACAATCCGATATTTGCAGTCGAACTTGCAACGAATTTGGAGGTTCCAGATGTGACTGTGGATGCGGGTTTATTGTGTATAGTGGATGTAACAGTATCGAGGGTGTTGGCTGTTAAATATGTGCCTCCATACAACATACATATCAGGGCGAACGGTTTCGAGAAGATGAGATTATGGGGTCGAAGAATAAAGCTCTTGAGGGATAATCGTAAAGATTCTTTAAGTGTCGCTTGACCTGAGGCATTTTGCATAATACCTCTATTACAAAATTAGCAATTGGCGCAAAGAGTCAGAGACTTGAAACTTACTTATCGATGATAGTGATAATTGGCGCAACCATAGTTGCAGCAGTGGCACCAGATACAAAATCCACACCCAATCTATATGGCAGATTCTTTGTATTCCATTCTCGAGGCTCTGCTATAGGTTCTGCGAGTTCAGGACTTCGAGTCACTGTCTTTGGGTTGTCAATCTTCATTGGGGATTTTGGTGACTCCATATTGTGTGAGTCTTCGGATTTCATCAAGAAAATGTCACGAACGATGAACAATCCACCAATGTCTCTCTCTCTCTCTACAAAACGAATAAATGAGAAATATAGAATCAATTGGATTTCGTATCAAATATATATGAAGCAAACAATTGCTTAGAAGAGACTTGAAGAATGATACCAAGGATCTGAGTAAACAAAAATTGTATCTCCGTACAATAAAGTTTCTTGAGTGGAGGCCGAAATCGCAGTAAGGGAAAAAAAGCAACTGATATGTATAATAAGCTTATCGGAGAAAGCCTTTGCGATAGCAACCCGAAGCTAACCGATTGTGTGCAGTATGAATCAATCTCTCGACATCAATGAAGGGGTCTCTTTTACAATTTGTGCTTTTTTCCTTTACACTTATTACCAATGAATTGACCAATACCAATATGATAGAAATGTAACCTTATCTATATCATCGCCTCTGTCGTCAAAGTAGTAGCACCACAGTACGGGTTCTCTACAGTATACGATAGCTTCAGATAGCCGTTCCGGGGGAAAGAAGCGGATCCGAAGAGCAGGTAATAACAGGGGCACATCCTACCTCCCAATGATCCAACCAATCATGAAAACTAGATTAATACCCCCCATGTTTGTTCGCTTAATGAGAGAGATCGTCGTGACTTTGACATCCGGTTCAGATGTTGTCTTGTCAGCTCATCACGACGAGAAATATAATCTGGTTGAAGTAGCAATATGAAACCGGGAAAACATGATGATTCCTTCAAAGAAGAAGATCGGGACATGCGTGATCCTTTACTCGGGGATGAAATGGAAGGCACATATCAACTAGAATCTCAGCATGATGAAAAGCCACGGATAACACGGTCCGGACAAGGCTTGCGAAACAAGTGGATAGATAGGCTACTACTTGGCCTATTGGTATTTTGGGTTTACATGTTCTTACCATATGGTAAAGATACATCCGATGAAGATACTGGACTTAGTGAGGATGATTGGTCTTGGGAATCGGTAAGAAATCTTACTGGGGAAATTAGACGGAACTTACTGGATATCACTAGATCAAGCCAAACTCCGAATTGATTTGGCATCAATGCTTCGATGAATTTGATTGTGCAAGATTGGAGGTATGATTGCTACGTCCGTCGAATTTTCATTACAAACTCATAATATACTCTCATCACAGGTGCCACTAGATTGGTTAGAGCCTACCAATTCATCAAAAGTTGTTTTGGCCGTCTTGAGGAAAAATGCAACATCAAAGGTAGATTACAAAGGCCCACTCTTCGTCAATCCAGGAGGACCTGGTGGATCTGGTGTAGGCACTGTGAAAGACTTTTGGAAGGCTGTTCACGTTACTGTTGGAGCTAACCACGTGAGTCCTGTTCCCGGTTATTCCAAGACTACACTTAACAATCGAAATAGGATATTATTGGATTTGATCCACGTGGAAGTAAGTTATAGCACCAAAATTATAGTGATGTGATGTACTGACTTTATATAAAGTTGGCGCCACCACCCCTTCTGCTCATTGTTGGAATGGACCACAAGAGGAAAGAATTTGGGGTATTCAAAAACTCGGACTTGTCGACTCACACCCAGGAATGATTTATGATCTTTATGCACATCAAAGTGTTGAGTCTAAGAATTGTGAAGCTAATCTTGGTGATCTATCACGATTTGTGGGAACAGCTTCTGTAGCAAGAGATATGTTGGAGATACTCAATAAGCTCGGGTATGAAAAATTGAGATATTGGGGTCTGAGTTATGGTACAGTAATCGGAGGTACCTTTGCAGCCATGTACCCCGATAAGGTTGAGCGTCTCGTAAGTGATGGTTAGTATGATTTCCGGCTTTGGGCAATGGAGGCTCGCTGAACCTAATACAGGAAACGTCAATTACTCGGAGTGGTACAATGGAACCGGTATCCATTATATCGAGGATACAGACAAAGTAATGCTAGCTTTCTTTGACCTATGTCATAAGGCGGGTCCCCAAAAATGTGCGCTCTATGCCTCAACACCTATAGCAATTCAAGAACGGCTCGAAAGTATCTACGCCAAGCTTCAAAAATACCCATTGCAAGTCTTCCCTACCACAAACAACACAATGGAGTTACAGTCATTGGGAATCACTCGACCAAAAGTTCTCACTTATTCAGACGTGAAGAACTCAGTAATCTACTCACTCTACCAACCTTTAGCATTATTTCATCACTTAGCTAAAGCTTTAGCCGCACTAGAAGCTGATGATGGCATTCCTTTCTTGAAAATGGCCATAGCTCAAGGACACATAGAACCAAGTTTCACATGTGGTTGCGACTCCCCTGAATGCGAAAAAGAATCCGGATGGCCTTTAAAAGCAATTGGAAATGGCGATGCAGCAACATATGTGAAATGCGGAGAAGGTGACACCGATGCGGATAAAGATAGTTTGGAGATTATGATAAAATACGAGGAAGAGTTGCGAAGAAAAAGCCCATTATCAGCATCCGTTATGTTCAATATTCGCCTAGCGTGCGCGGGGTGGAAATCAAGAACAAAATGGAATTTCATTGGTGAGTATTTCTACCATCGATCATGCTTCTTAGAACTATAGATGCTAATGAGAATCACATGAAAAGGTCCATTTGAGCAAAACACCAGTCATCCAATCCTCTTCATTGGCAATTCAGCAGACAACATCACACCACTAGGAAGTGCAATCTACAACTCCCACTTCTTCCCCGGTTCCTCCGTTCTAGTACAAAATTCCTATGGTGTAAGTTCCTCCCATGATAATATCCGATAAATCACAGCTCACCAAATCATCCAGCATACATCCGCATCCTGTCCTTCAAAATGCACAGCCAAACATCGACTCGCGTATTTTCAAACCGGTATTCTCCCGTCAAATGGTACTGTGTGTGAGCCGGATTTTATACCCTTTGGAATAGAGGTTGAGGGTATAGAGTCGCAGAGCGATGAGGATGAGGAGTTGGAGTGGGCGTTGCAAGAATTGATGAAGTTGTTGTAGATGGCGTCTGTTTTATTTAGTTATGCTTATATATGAGCTTTGAATGGAAGAGAGGATATTCGTAATTATCAATCAGGTAGGAAGGACAACGGGATGATTTAAAATCGAATCAAAGGAAGTAGACCACTAGAATCATGACTTGGAGCGGTATGCGGAAAGTCCTTCTGAATAGGGCTATATATTTCGTACTATGCAACCAAAGTAGATGTTATAAATTTTCACGAAGCCCTAGCTATCTCACACACGAGAACATGTTAACAGAGTAAAGCAATTCTCATGCCTACCAATGATCCATCTATATCGTCACTCTAGAATCTATATCTAGCAAAACCATTTATCTAATCCCATCTAAATCAAGCCTCCAATATCATTAGCCCACACCCTCGTAACTCAATTCCCAACCTCTACACCCAAATCTAACTCCCCGCCGCCGTCGGAAACGGCAAATGCCTATGCATCCTCATAACAATCTCCGCAAGATCCTGCTCATTCTCCATACTCAAAATGCCATGCCTCACAAAAAAATCAATCATCACCACCGCGCTATTCGTCTTAAACGTCCCCCTCCCCAACTCCTCCATCACCTTCTCCACACTCCACAAATAAAACCCCTCCACCTCATCATCTCTCGGCTTCGGAACCATCTCCTCCCCAACCTCCAAATCATACACAAATATCATATCCGCCGTCACCAATCCCTTCACCCCTCCAGACCCCTCCCCACTCTTCTTCATATACGTAATCACACCCGTAGATTTCACATCTGCACGAATAAGCTCCGCCGGTAACGAAGCCTCTTCATCAGCTTCATGAACGATCGTTTCGAAAGGCGATTCATCTGCACGTACGCCCCCCGCAACCGTAGTGTCGAATTTTCCGGGATAGGTAAAAAGATGCGCGCTGCGTTTTGCGACCCAGATCTTCATTTCGCCTGAGGAGCTGCGCGTGAAGATGGTGAGATGCGCACCACGGGATACGATGCCGAAGAGAGAGGCGGCGTAGCGTTCGAGGTGCACGGGTTGTTTGGCGCCGGGGATGGCGTAGGGTTCGCTGTGTTCGCCGTGGAGAGTGCTGAAGATGTTTTTGTCGATTGCTTCGTTGATGACGGTTGCGAAGGCGTGGTTGCAAGCGGCGGATAAATCGTTGGTGGAGATGCCTGTGGGATGTAGTTGGACGCTTAGCGGATGACTTTGGGTGATGGTGAAGTCGGGGGACCAGGGCATTTGGGAGACGATTTCAGGAAGCATGTAGCCATGGACCCGGTCATCGTCTGGGAGGTATAGTTTGTATAGTTCGTCGATGTTTGCATCATATGGAAAGCTAATAGAGGGGCAATTAGCATCGTGATTTATAAGGGAATAGACGGTCTAACTTACTTATCACAAGCTTTCACGAGATCCAGATAGGACTTCTTTGAATCTGAAGACATGGTGATTGATCATACGATTTGCTTCAAAGTGGGATAAGGTTAAATCCGACAACGAAATGGCTTCCATACACTCACTAAACCTCCAATTTCAAATCAAAAGAAAATAGAAGATGCCCAATAGATATATATATAAACCCAACAAACTGGTCACGAAATCTCGCGTAACGTGATATATTGAAAATGTTCCCAAAGCAATTTCGAATCACGTCACACTTTCTTAGATAATCATCATCAATGATCCATCCATATGGCACGTGTCTCATGTATCAGAATAAGCGATACGCTTACCCAACCCCTTGCACGCTCTACCCCGCATTACCCCAGAATAGGGACGAAATACCACCTCCTCCTCACTTCATGCAACCATGAGCTGTTATTTGATACAAAAGAGAATGTTGTATTATGATCGTATTGTTACAGAACTTCCAAGTAATCTATAACAAATGATAAGAATCGGTTTTTTGAGAAAAATATCCATAAGTTTCGCACGATCGATTGATTCAATAAATTTCATAAGTTTCTAATCGGGAATTATCGTATATATACATAGTTAGGTAGGGGTTGAGTAATCAACCTCCATCCCCTTTGTAGAACATAACTCCAAGACACAACCAACAAACACCATCCAGCATACCATCCACGCCGGGCTCTGAAACCCATCGGGCTTTGAACCGGGATCTCATTCCAATCACCACCATTCCATCCCATCCCATCTCACGCGATCCCAAATCACGAATCACAATACCGGGATTCAAACCCCCTCTCTCCTTCCTCACACCTTCACACGTAATTCTTCTATCCAATCCTATCACACGCATTCAGGCTATACCACTCTTATACCCATTATACACATACACATACACATACCGATACCTCCCTAGTACCCGTCATACCCATACCCAAATATATAAACAAGCATACCTACCCACGCCCCTCTAGCTCCTTCCTCCGAAACATAATTTTGATTATTTATTATTCTCTCTTTCCGTTGGAATTTTAAGTACTCAGTATCGGTTTCTTGAACCACTTTCTTTCTATCTTACCTCCATAACAATAACCACAATCCAAACCAAAATCGAAATCAAACCCAAACCCCAAACCATCACAATCTTCTCTCCTCACTCCTCATTTCTCACCACTACACTACACTACACCACACAACACAATCATCTACTCAGCACCCAACACAACTCATCAGCTCATAAGCTCATCTAACCAATTCTGATCCACCCACCAAACAACTCTAACACTCTCTACCAATCCATCAATCCATCAATCCACGACTTAAACCCAACAAACCTCCCCAAAATGCCCCGCCCCACCCTCCTAACCACCCTCCTCGCCCGCACCATCCGACAATCCCGCACACGTCTCCTATCTTCCAGCTCAACCGCCTCCTCGACCAAATCTCTCGCTCCCCGAAAAGCCATCTACTTCGGTCCCGACGTCTACTGGGGAAAAGCGTGGAAGAACGTGTACGGAACCGGATTACTGTGTGTATTTCCCATCTATTCATTCATTCATCCGTTGTTTCCACAAATTCTTGTTCTCAAAGAAAAAATAAAAAATAAAGAGAGAGATTGTGTACTATGTCGTCGTGCTATACCTACAGTGCTGTGCTGATATCTCATCTAAATAGTTATGTTCCCGTCGTTGCAGCAGTCATGTTTTGGCCCGTTCCGATTGCGCCGATGATGAATTTTTCAAAAGGGGTTAAGAAGGAGGGTGTAGTTGCTTGAGATGGAAATGGTATGATGTGGGATTTGCGATGGGATTCGCCGGGTGAGGTTTAGTTCGGACGAACATGCTGAGAATCTTGATACAAGCACGGCAAAGGACCATAAATGAATAATACAAGAAAATGATACGATATCATCCCGTCATGATTCTTTCATTACTATTTCATGTGCTTGTTCATCATAATAACTAACCGAATAACCTATAAACAATTTGGGTATATCCTCTTTATACACAATAAACACAACCTCCAGTCATGATATCATTCAATAAATGTACTTCAAATAATACAAAACAAAAACTTACAACGCAAAACACCGCCATTAAAATTCTATCCACTCAAACTCCCGCTAATTTGCAATTATTACAAGGAACTCCCCTTGGTCAAATACTGTGCAATGATACCAGCCTCTGGCGTTTCATATGGTGTCCTATACTCACTCGTTCCTTGACTGGTAACTCCTCCAATATCAAGTCCAGTAGTTGAAGTAAGACCACCATGATCATTATCAAAGTATCCCTTTTCTTTTCCCTTTAAGCTTGTTGTCCTCAGCCTCTCCATATTTACTTCACTTTTTGTTTGTGAGAGATTGGCGCTGCCAGGCCGTTTCTTCTTTTTATCCCCCTTTCCTTCTTTCCGCTTTCCAATCGAAGTTTCATTTTCGACTGAAGAATTTCCAGCTGTACGCATCCCTCTAAATTCCCTAACAACTTCAGCAAAGCCTTCCTCCAAAGTCTTCATTCTTGCCAACATCAATCTTCCCATCATACCATCCGTAGTTTCTTCTTTTTTGTCACGTTTCATCGCCATCTTTGTAGCGATAGCCATTTGAGTTTGAAATGAACTCGGCACTGCACCAAGTTGTGCATGCTCAAGACCCATTTCCGATAAACTCATATTCAGACTAGATTCTTTATGACGCACAACGCGGTTGCGTGCCGGGTCTGGCTTACTGATCATTGGGACAGATTGAAAATTTGCGCGATTAGGTAAAATAGGACGTGGTCGAGCAGTTGTATTTGTGAAGTTGGCGGCTCTTGGGGTACGAGATCCTGATTGACCTGCTGGGGTGTTGGTTCCGGTATTGGCTTGTGAATACATTTTTGCCGTTAATGGTCGTGAACGAGGGGGTGAGTTGGATGAAAGTGAAGAATTTTGAATGACAGGGTTGAAGAGAATCGTCGTCGTTGATAAATTCCTATCATGAGCTTTTTTCTTTGGTGTCGATTTGGATTGCTTCGAAGGAGAATTATTTTGCTGAGTGACATCTTGTTGTGGATCAAAAGCCGCAGTGGGAGAAATGAATCTCGTTGCGGTTGGGGTTTGAAAATAATCTTCTTCAGATTCAGCACCACTTTGGCTAAAATTCGTTGCTGTATGTTTATCCTCGGTATGTTCATCATCATCATTGGACAACAGTTCATCATCTCCATCGGCATCTGTATGACCTCCACCAAACGAGTTTGGATGCAATTCATCATCTGAAATTCGGGTCATGTCATGAAATCCTGTAGACATAAATTCTGCCGGATCACTAGCCACAGATCTATTTCCGGAAAGCTGACGACTGAGTGCACGATGTTTCATGGCATTTGCTTGTCTAGATTGCCTTCGCATTTCTAATCTTTCCAATATAGAACGATCTTGTTCTTGTGGTGGACTAGCAACGTCTCCTTGACGTTCCATCCAATTGTTGATAACAGTTTGAGTTTTTCGACGATCAAAACTAGGACGATTTCTACCAAGATTATCTCTCGGCGTTAGCCTAAATACTTCATCAAGAGCTCTGTCTTTTTGAAAACCAGCAACGGAAGATTCATGTCTCCTTAAATTAGGACTAAAGAGTTCATGCCCGCGATCTTGAAATGATATTGTTCGCTTCGATCGTTGCCCAACTTTCTCAACCAAATCCGTAGGTTCGAAGACAGATCTTGCCAAGAAAATCTTTTCGTAAACGCATATACTGAATAATAAGGGAAAATGAGTCATCTTGATAACAGTACGATTCATCTTGATGAATGTTCTGAAAGGAAAGAAGAATCTGCATGGTGTGAGAACCCAAGCAAGAATGTTGGTGGGTGCTACATAAGAGAAGAGAGCATCATTCTTGACCATGGAAATTGTGTTGACAGCAAAAACGAATTGATGTTCTTCGTTTGCGTTTGAAACAATTGACATAAAGGAGTTTGTTAAAACCGTAATGAGAATGGTAATAACGAGAAAATGACAAATAAATAAGAAAAGCACAAGTAATGCCTTTCCTAAGAAATTGTAAGTTTCCCATGCTTCCCATGCCGCGGGTGTAAATCCCATCAATATCTGAAAGATCTTGTAGGCAACTCCTGCTGCATCATATTCGCTTTTTCCAAATGATAGAGTGAATGCAACAAAAAATCCACTACAGGCTATCAAGATTAGTACAAATACTGCCACAAGGTCAATTGCCATCAATCTGAACGCGATCAATAGTTGCGAGAAATATCGGTAATGGTCCAGAACACTGAATAATCGAGGGAAGAGCAGGATTGCATTAGTTGCAAGAACATCATATGCCATACTATTCCACTCCTCTCTTCCATAGTCCACCAAGAAAATGCCATATAACCGCATGCAATAGTAAATAGTAAGTAAAACTAGAATACCCAAATCGAAAGCATTCCAGAAACTCATAATATATAACGAGAATCCTTGTTCATTGAACCCAACTACCTCATCAAGCATGAAACCTGCACTCCAGAACCAAAATATGACTTCGAGACCGGTGATGTCTGTTGATCTTTGACTGAGAACAGCTAGAAAAAGAACAAGAAGGATAGCGAGTGAGCAAGTGGAGAAGAATTGTCGATATCTTGGTACTCTCAACCTCGAAAGTTTGAATAGAGATGCATCTCTTGGATCATATAATGTGACCGTTCTCCTAGTCAAGGTTTGAATTGCTTGTTCCGATTCTGGTTCTTTACTTTGAAGTTTTGGGCGACTGACTGTCGCCCCATATTGAAGTTGATCACGGGTAAGCAATGGGACCGCACTTCCATTGCTCGGATTTGGCTCCTTGTATCCAGTCCGATTTATTGATGTACGATGAAGATTATCGGCCGCAGAATGGAATACAATAGTTCCAGCCCATATAGCTTCTAGTTGTTGCACTACAAGCGGATGTGCCAAAAATCGTTTCGCAGACGCCCTGATAGCTACCTCCAAAGTTGAGATCCTAGCAGCAACTGGCTTTGCACGATTTCTTTGATTCCAGTTCGTTGTGGGTGGATTTGGTTCTGCTAATCCTTGCAATGGAAAGAAGTCATAGGAAAGAGCATCGATCAACTCTCTAGTGTTGTATTCCTTCAATAATTTGATAGCTAGAAGCTCACAAACTAGAGCTCTTGTCAGGCTATTCCCTGCATTACCTGGATTTGCTTGACTCTCCTTCTTGAATTGTAAACAGTTTGCCATCAATGCATATAAAGTAGCTCGAGAGAAGTGCGAAATTCGAATTTGTTGTTGCATAGGCTTCACTAAGAACTGCGAAACTTGTGGTGACCGTAATTGATCCCATGTCAATGTAGTTTCCGTCCGCGGAAGTATGATAAGTCGAATGGCATGTGTAAGATTATATACTGGGAGCGCATCTAATCAAATGTTAGTATTGTTTTTCTGGAAAGAGATCCGGAAATGCTAGATACCAAGATGTGCCGCGGAAAATATAGGCAAGAGAGGTTGATCTTCATCACCATCTTCTTCCTCTACTTCGTCCGCATTACTTCTTTCATCTTCATCTCCCCCATCATTTTGTTGCGCAATCTCTTCCTCTGTATCTTCCTCTATTTCCGTTTCTGTAAAATCTGCAGATGCATGTCGAGGTAAACGTTCTCCTCTGGCCGCAGCTGGTGCAGGTCGGTCAACATACAGTGACGAGAAAGGGGAATGTATTTCTTGAGGGCGTCGACGAGCTTTCTTTGGTCGCAGTAATGAAGATAACATATTTGGTTGAAATGTTTTCAACTGAAAGTCCGTGGTTGAGGGATTTAATCCTCTGTGGTCGGAAATGGAAAGTAGAAAGGAAGGCTGGTTGCTGAGGAGGCTGCCTTTCTTGAATTATTTCATCTTGTAGCGACAGGAGTTGAAGAAATGAAGCAACGCAAGCAGAAGACTGATCGGGCGAAAGAATAGTTTCAAAGATTTGTAAAATATTAGTACATTAGTAGCGTTTGTAAAGAAGTAAAGAAAGAAGTAAATAAATCTTTAATTTCCAGGTTATCGCGTTTCTCGAGCACTTTTTAATTATTTCTCGTCCCAGCTCCCAGAACCAAGGCTCGGTCGTTCGAAGAGTGGATGGATATTCCTTGATGAAGATCAAGCAACCAATCTATCGAATTAATTAAATTATATATTAAAACAATATCAAGCGAGCGACAATGAAGATATAAAGTCTCTTCTTGTAAAGAGAAAAAGTAGAAGATGGCAACGCAAATCCTGTTTCATTTGCTTATCTCACAACCCCCCCCAAATTCACATAAAATATAAAATCGACATTCAACCCACACCTGGTCGAGAATTGGGGAAACCTAGAATCAATGATCTCAACTTTTTTGGGAAGGCAATCAATCATGTCATTGCACACCGAGACACCCTTGATGCTATGCACACTTCTCGTTTACATGCATGCTGCCGATCAATCCTGGCCATGAAATTCCTGTCTCATCCAATCATAGAACGAATGACGAGAACATGAATTGAGGGCTATCTAAAGATAAAGACGGAGGTCGGTACGTACTCACTGAGTCTCACTTTGTGAGTGCAAAACAACGTTGCCGTTTCTATGAGATGTCCTCGTGATAGAATGAAGATAAATAGATGGATGATGTATTATTTTCAATTGTTTAGGTAGAATCCTTCCTCCCGTTGCTACTCTCTCATCTCTACATCTCCCATCTCCCATGTCCCATGTCCCATCTCAATACAACGAGATATCATTATCATGCATGCATTATAGTTCATTTCAAGAAGTTGGTGGCTTAGCTTACCTTACTTGCATGATGGAAAGAAGAAGCTGCCAGAACGGGGGTCTCATTGGATTATTAAATAGGCAGTTCATCCTTTCGCCATTTCCCAAATGTTCTGGCCCCATTTGTAGGATTCCTATCGTAGAACAAGGACGGTATTGTTCCCTTTTCTTGAATGCTTGATTGCTTGGATGATTTTCCTCCCCTCTTGTGTGCTGTGTGGACTAGGCGTCGATTGTGTCTCAAATTTCAAACAAATTATGTTTCTTTCCATAGAACGGTGGCAATTCATATGAATGATACCCGCATGAGTGATTTAAAAAACTGGTTCATCATCAGAGACATACATATGTACATATATTATATCTTGCAGTTTCCTCTATTGGACAATGAGCAGGTGGTCAATGTCAATTGGTGTGGGCGATATAAAATCACAGAACGGATTTTTGTGCTACATCGGTTATGAGTGGGGGTGGAGGAGAGAGAGAGAGAGAGAGAGAGAGAAATACTTCCGGGGGCTTGCTTGAACTCATAAGGCTCACACCATTTAATCAACGAACAGACCGCTATTCTTCCCCATGCTATATATCAACTGCGACAATAAATGCCCGTTCTCCCTGTAGGTCTGACTCGCATGCATTCCATGGCTTGGCTGGGCTTGGTTCGAGATCTTATTTTCGTATGCGAGCTGTAGTGAAGAATGATTCTGATTATCAATATCAATATCGATATCAATACACTCACCGCACAAACATCGATGGAATGAATACAATATTTCCTGTGACTACTAGGTAACCAATATTTGAAGCCACCAAGATGATTTTACATTCTGCAATGACGGTGGGCGATCTTTGTAATGGAAACTTCCACATGAAAATAGAGGGTCTAGGTGGGCATTGATATCTATATAGCTGCTGTGTATCAGTATCAGTATCAGAACGCAGAAACGACTACCTTTGATGCAAACATTCAGTGTAGAATAGGAAAGATGTTGAGAGCCAAACCGCTGCTATATACCGTGTACTGATTTATATTCCGATGACACAGCACAGAACAGAACATTTTACCTGCTATACGAAGTACTGCAGTAACCTCACTCCAAATAAATGCTGTGTCTGTCTCCCGAGTATACATATGATGGATGCATTTTCAACGTTACTTACAATCAACTATTCCAAGTGCTTGATACTTGATACCGATGTGAGATCCACGTGTTATTCACGTGCTCATCCGATAAGGCTTGAGCCCACCTTTATGACATAACAACATCGGTGTTATTCTGGCAATATACCGGTGAAAAGTTCTTGAGGGGCACGAGGGGTAGATGCAAGGCTGATGATAATTGGTGGCAGCCTTGACTTTACCTCCCTGCTAGTGTCATACGCTAAACCCAATATCGAATCGGCTCTCCTCGGTTGTTCAGCACCAGAAAAAAAAATTGAGGAGTCCCATTTTCTGGAGAGAAATTCCTAAACTCCCAAAAACTTATTCAACACTTTCAATCTTTGATATCCAAAAAGTCGTACGGTCAGGAATTATTCTTTGATACTTGACCTACAAACTGGCGAACTTGGATCACTAAAGCACTCCTCAATCTGCTTTGCAGCTTGTTGAAGGGCAATTCTTGAAGTCCTTGCGCGCAGATCTCAAAAAAAAACCTCTTTTCAATATCTTACATCATAATGGCAGAATTAGTTTTCCCTCCAGTTGCCGCCCCAATCCTCAATGGCACTGATGAAGGACTCATCAGTCTGGAATTGAAGGATGGCACAATTTATCAAGGATATAGTTTTGGTGCGCAGAAGAGTGTCGCGGGAGAATTGGTCTTCCAAACAGGTATGGTGGGGTACCCAGAATCCATCACTGACCCTTCATACCGTGGACAAATCTTGGTCATTACGTTCCCTTTGGTGGGTAATTATGGTGTACCATCTCGAGAAACCATGGATGAACTCCTCAAGGATCTGCCAGCGCATTTCGAAGCATCACAGATCCACATCGCAGGTTTGATTTGCGCTTCATACGCAGGCGAAGAGTTTTCTCATTTTCTCGCAACCTCCTCTTTGGGAACATGGTTGAAAGAGCAAGGTGTCCCAGCAATCTATGGTGTTGATACCAGAGCCTTAACCAAGAGAATACGAGAAGAAGGTAGTATGCTTGGACGAATGTTGTTGCAAAAGAACATCCCTGCCAATGGAAACGACAACATCTCTGCTTTATCTACAAAGGATTGGAGATCATCATTCGAAGCAATTGACTGGGTCGACCCCAATGCCAAGAACCTTGTCGCAGATGGTAAGTTTCTACTTTGCTATAGCCCGAATGAAGGGCTAACATAATGCCTTAGTATCAATTCGCGAGCCAAAATTATACAAACCTGATCCTTCGAATGCTTTGAAACATCCTTCTGGTAGACCTTTACGTGTGTTGTGTTTGGACGTTGGTTTGAAATACAACCAATTGCGTTGTCTTGTAAAGCGTGGTGTGGAAGTTCTCGTCTGCCCATGGGATTATGATTTCCCTGCTCTCGCCGGCAAGGATTATGATGGTCTATTCATCTCCAACGGTCCTGGTGATCCAGCCATGATGGATAAAACTGTCAAGCACATTCAATCTGCCTTGAAGGAGAACCGTACACCAATTTTCGGTATCTGTCTTGGACATCAACTTCTCGCTAGGGCTGCCGGAGCTCAAACCGAAAAGATGAAGTTCGGTAACCGTGGACATAACATTCCATGCACAAACATGTTGACTGGAAAATGTCATATTACTTCCCAAAACCACGGTTTCGCCGTCCAAACTAGTTCCTTGCCTTCAGAATGGGAGGAACTCTTTGTCAATGCCAACGATGGAAGTAACGAGGGTATCAGACATGTCAGCAGGCCATACTTTAGTGTTCAATTCCATCCAGAAAGTACTCCTGGACCAAGGGATACTGAATTCCTCTTCGATGTCTTCATCAACACTATCCAAAAGACTCTCGATGACGAAAAACTTCTATCCGCACCAGTTGCCTTCCCAGGTGGTGAGAAGGCTGAGAATGAGAAGCTTACACCTAAGGTCAACGTCAAGAAAGTTCTTGTTTTGGGTAGTGGTGGTCTCAGTATCGGTCAAGCAGGTGAATTCGATTACTCTGGAAGTCAAGCTATTAAAGCTCTTAAAGAGGAAGGAATCTACACCATCTTGATCAATCCTAACATCGCTACAATTCAAACTTCCAAGGGATTGGCTGATAAGGTCTATTTCCTTCCCGTCACAGCTGATTTTGTTCGCAAAGTCATCAAGCATGAGAAGCCTGATGCAATTTACGTCACATTTGGTGGTCAAACTGCTTTATCTGTCGGTATTCAACTCAAGGATGAATTCGAAGAGCTCGGAGGTAAGTAAAGATCGCTTTCTTCATCCACCCTCCCCCCTTCCCATTTTCCATGTCATTTTGAATGTCCAAATTATCCTGAACATCCAAATCTGGCTGCGCAGTCCAATTTTCTGAATTTCCAAATCTTTACAAAAAATACCTGCTAACTAGTATCAAGTTCGTGTCCTCGGTACCCCAATTTCCACTGTCATCACTACTGAAGATCGAGAGTTGTTCGCTCGCAGTATGGAGTCGATTGGTGAGAAATGCGCCAAATCCGCTTCGGCGAACAACATCGATGAAGCTATGCACGTCGTGAAAGATATTGGATTTCCAGTCATCGTTCGCGCTGCATATGCTTTGGGAGGTCTTGGAAGTGGTTTTGCAGACAACGAGGAAGAATTACTCGAACTCTGCAACAAAGCTTTCGCCGCCAGTCCTCAAGTTTTGATCGAGCGAAGTATGAAGGGATGGAAGGAAATTGAGTACGAGGTTGTCCGTGATTGTCGTGACAACTGTATCACAGTTTGTAACATGGAGAACTTTGATCCTTTGGGTATTCACACTGGAGACTCAATTGTTGTTGCTCCTTCTCAAACATTATCCGATGAGGATTACAACATGTTGAGAACCACAGCTGTTAATGTCATTCGCCATCTCGGAGTTGTCGGAGAATGTAACATTCAATACGCACTCAACCCTGACTCTAAGGAATACTGTATTATCGAGGTCAACGCTAGATTGTCCAGATCTTCAGCCCTCGCATCCAAGGCTACTGGATATCCATTGGCTTTCATCGCCGCAAAACTCGGTCTTAACATCCCTCTCAACGAAATCAAGAACTCAGTCACTCAACAGACCTGCGCTTGTTTCGAACCATCTTTGGATTATGTTGTTGTTAAGATGCCACGTTGGGATTTGAAGAAATTCACTCGTGTTTCTACACAACTTGGTTCATCAATGAAGAGTGTTGGTGAAGTTATGAGTATCGGAAGAACTTTTGAAGAAGCTATTCAAAAAGCAATCCGTGCTATTGATTTCCATAACTTGGGTTTCAGCGCAACAAAGGCATTAATGTCAATTGATGATGAACTTCAAACACCTTCCGATCAACGTCTCTTTGCAATCGCTAACGCCATGCAATCTGGTTACTCTGTTAACAAGATTTGGGAAATGACAAAGATTGACAAATGGTTCTTGAACAAGCTTAAGGGATTGAATGACTTCAGCAAGCACATGTCAACCTTCAACACTAGTACCATCTCATATGACCAAATCAGACAAGCTAAACAACTTGGATTCTGTGATAGACAATTGGCTAAATTCTGGGATTCTACAGAACTTGCTGTTAGATTGTTGAGAACCGAAGCTGGTATTGTCCCAGTTGTTAAGCAAATTGATACCGTCGCTGCCGAGTTCGAGGCCCACACCAATTATCTTTACATGACCTACAACGGATCTGAGAGCGATATCTCTTTCAATGACCACGGTGTCATGGTTCTCGGTTCTGGAGTCTACAGAATTGGTTCTTCGGTCGAATTCGATTGGTGTTCTGTTCGTGCCATTAGAACTCTTCGGGAATCTGGTTTCAAGACTGTCATGGTCAACTATAACCCTGAGACCGTCAGTACTGATTATGACGAAGCCGATAGATTGTACTTTGAGAACATCAACCTCGAAACCATTCTCGATATTTATGAATTGGAGTCTTCAAGTGGTGTTCTCATTGCTATGGGAGGTCAAACACCAAACAACATTGCTCTTCCACTTCATCGACAGAATGTTAAGATTCTTGGAACATCACCAGAAATGATCGATACTGCAGAGAATCGTTTCAAGTTCTCTCGTATGCTTGATGGTATCCATGTTGATCAACCAACATGGAAAGAGTTGACTAGCTTCGAGGATGCTAAGACATTCTGTAACAAGGTCTCTTATCCAGTGCTTGTTAGACCTTCATATGTGCTTTCAGGTGCAGCTATGAACACTGTTTACTCCGAACCAGATCTTGAAGCTTATCTTGCTCAAGCTGTTGAAGTTTCAAGAGATCATCCAGTCGTTATCACCAAATATATCGAAAATGCAAAGGAAATTGAGATGGACGCTGTTGCAAAGGATGGTGTTATGGTTGGTCACTTTATCTCTGAGCATGTTGAAAACGCCGGTGTACATTCCGGTGATGCTACTTTGATTTTACCACCTCAAGATCTCGACCCTACCACTATCAAGAGAATTGAGGAAGCTACTCGCTTGATTGGTAAAGCTCTTAACATCACTGGTCCTTATAACATTCAATTCATTGCCAAGGACAATGATATCAAGGTCATCGAATGTAATGTTCGTGCATCTAGATCGACTCCATTTGTTTCAAAGGTCATGGGTGTTGATCTTATTGAAATGGCTACTAAAGCTATTATGGGTGTACCATTCATGCCATACCCACCTACCGAATTACCTGAAGGCTGTGTTGGTGTTAAAGTACCCCAATTCAGTTTCTCTCGACTTTCTGGTGCTGATCCAGTCCTTGGTGTTGAGATGGCTTCTACTGGAGAAGTTGCTTGTTTCGGCCGTGATAAGTATGAGGCGTACATTAAAGCATTGATCTCTACTGGTTTCAAACTACCAAAGCAAAACATTCTGCTTTCTATTGGTTCATACAAGGATAAGAAGGAAATGCTTCCATCTGTTGTCAAGCTTCAAAAGTTGGGTTACAAACTTTTCGCTACAGCTGGTACCGCTGATTTCTTACAAGAACATGATGTCCCAGTTCAATACCTCGAGATTCTCGGAAAGGGTGAGGATGATCAAAAATCCGAATATTCTTTGACTCAACATCTTGCCAATAACATGATTGACCTTTACATCAATCTTCCTTCCAGCAATAGATATAGAAGACCTGCCAACTATATGAGTAAGGGTTACCAAACTAGACGTATGGCTGTCGATTATCAAACACCTTTGGTCACCAACGTCAAGAACGCCAAGATCCTTATCGAAGCCATCGCAAGACATTACGATATGGAAGTTAGTGGATTTGATGCTCAAACCAGTCACAGAACTGTGGTTCTTCCTGGCCTTATCAATATTGCATCATTCATTCCTGGCATCACCACTCCTGGTAGCCGTGATTTCCAAACTGTCACCAAAGCATCAATTGCATCTGGTTTCAGCATGATTCGTGTTATGCCTCTTGGTCTTGACGGAGCAGTCACTGATGCTAGAGCATTGAAGGTAGCTCAACTTAACAGCAAACTTGGTTCATCTTGCGATTACAATTTCTCTGTTGCCGCAACTTCATCCAACGCCGATCAAATTAGTCAAGTCACTGGTGAAGTTGGTTCTCTCTTCATTCCATTCAATCACTTGTCCGATAATATCAGCAAGGTAGCTGCTGTTACTGCTCATTTTGAATCTTGGCCATCATTCAAGCCAATCATCACTGATGCAAAGATGACCGATCTTGCATCAATTCTACTCCTCGCAAGTCTCCATAGCCGAAAGATTCACATCACCAATGTCACCACCAAGGATGATATTGGATTGATTGATTTGGCTAAGCAGAAGGGTCTTCAAGTCACTTGTGATGTTGCAGTATACGCCCTTTTCTTCAGCCAAGATGATTACCCTGAAGCTTCTTTCCTTCCAACTGCCAAGGATCAAAAAGCACTATGGGAACACATGAACATCATTGATGTCTTTTCTATTGGTAGCTTACCATATCAACTTGCAACTCTTGCAAAGGCAGAGGCAGACGCCGCTGTTGGTATTGCTGACACTTTGCCTCTATTGTTCTCAGCTGTTGCAGATGGTAGACTCACAGTCGATGATATTAAGGCTCGTCTTCATGACAATCCAAAGGAGATTTTCGAAATTCACGATCAAGTCGGAGCTTCCGTAGAGGTTGACATTGATAGACCACACACTGTTAAGCCAGGAGCAGTTTGGTCGCCACTTGTTGGACAGGTCACAAGAGGATCTGTTCAAAGAGTCATCTTCCAAGATAAGACTGCTTGTCTAGATGGTTTACCAACTCAAGATGCCATTGATGGTAAAGATATGTCATCTCATCTTATTGATTTACATACCACAGTACCACAATCACCACTTGTCAAGGCTAATATTGGATCCCCAGCTATGGGACCAAGACCTGATAGCTCTCATGGATTGAGAAAGTTCTCTTCATTTGCTGGTGCATCATCTTCAGCTATGCGACCTGCAACTCGTTCAAGGTTCTTGGACGGTGCTGCCAACCAAGCACCACAACTTGGTTCAACAGCTGAAGATTTGGGTTCACCATTATACCCTCAACCAACTATATCACCATCTCTACAAACCCTCCTCGGTCAATCGCCATTCAAGAATCAACACGTTATTTCGGTTAATCAATTCTCCCGTCAAGATCTCCATTTGCTTTTCTCTGTTGCTCAAGAAATGAGATTGGGTGTTCAACGTGAAGGTGTTCTTTCCATTCTCAAGGGACGTCTTCTTTGCACAATGTTCTACGAACCATCTACTCGTACATCTGCATCATTTGATGCTGCTATGCAAAGATTGGGAGGACGAACAGTTGCAATTGCTACTTCTCATTCTTCCACTGTCAAGGGTGAATCTCTTGCAGATACCATCCGTACTCTTGGTTGTTATGGAGATGCTATTGTCCTTCGTCACCCTGAAGAGAGTAGTGCTTCAACCGCTGCCAAATTCTCACCAGTTCCAATTATCAACGGAGGTAATGGAAGCAAAGAACACCCAACTCAAGCATTCTTGGATTTGTTCACAATTAGAGAAGAATTGGGTACTGTTGGTGGACTTACTATTACCTTTACTGGTGATCTTAGATATGGTCGTACCGTTCACTCTCTCGTCAAGCTTCTTCAACATTATGATGTTCACATCCAGCTTGTCTCCCCACAAGCTTTGTCCCTTCCACAAGAAATCTTGGCACTTATCAAATCTAAGCCTGGTCAATTACTTTCAGTTTCTACTGAGTTGACCCCCGAGATTCTTGCCAGATCCGATGTCCTTTACTGCACTCGTGTACAAAAGGAGCGATTTGCCGATTTGGAAGAGTATGAGAGATTGAAGGATAGTTTCATCATTGATAACAAGACATTGAGAAATGCAAAGAGTTCAATGATTGTTATGCATCCATTACCAAGAAACGCCGAGATTGGAGAGGAAGTGGATTTCGATCAAAGAGCTGCATACTTTAGACAGGTACGTTGTCAAGCTTCCCCAATTATATTATTTTTACTAACTCCTTTGTAGATGAGATATGGCCTTTACTGTCGCATGGCATTGTTGGCTTTGGTATTAGCCCCATAGATTTGATTTTGCACAATCACCTCTTTTGGTTAAGATCAAGGGCATGGCGTTGTATATATGGAAGGAAAAAGTCGATTTTTTAATTGTTATATGATTACGAGTAAATGCATTAGATATGAGTAGACACTCTTTTATGACTGTAGAAATGGTTTCGATTTGTAATTTTGATGTATATTTATTTGGAGTGATGGGTATATTATATGTATGTACGTGTATGTTCATACATATGCGTATATGGTTATGTATTTATTTGGGTTGGGTTATGTATGTGTATGTATGTGTGGGTTGGTGTATAGCGTATATGTATATGTATGTAGGTAGTTTATATATTAATTTAGATTAATGTTATTATTATTTTTATATTTCAGTATGATTCTTCTTTTCTTCTTGTCTTCTTCATTCTGTGCTTTATTTTGGTATGTCTGGATAATTGAAGAGTGAAGATGAGGGTTGATGGGATTCATGCTATACTTTCTCTTTTCACATTAGAAAGCCAACGTCAAAATCATCGACGAGTCTAAAAGCAAACCATACAGTGTTGTATTGGTTATCAATGATCATAAAATTGATTGTACACGCAAGTGAAAAGGGCTTTTGAGAAATGTATAGAGGCTGGACGTAGGTAGGCGGCGGGTGTTCGAATCTTCGGTACCGACGAGGACGTTCTAGACACCTGTGAGGTTCACGAAAAGATTTCATGACGTTGTCTTGAGACACTCTTCAATATTTCCATGCGAGTATGGCAATCGAATGGCCTCTCAGACTCGAACATGCTAAATTATAGATAAGGGTTGTGGGTATACAATTTATTTCATACATGGCGAGGTAGCATTGCAGGTGAAAATCTTCGCGATATCTTCGCGATACAATTCTTCAATCACCAATCAAAAACACAGACTTCTCTTTCAACTCACTATAGGATATACAAACACGCAAACAAATCCCCACAGCTTTACTTCCCACATTGATTGACCTACCTGATTTGCATAGAAATTATATAGGGTGCTGGATTGACGTCGTATTGAACGCCAAGGTTAGCACAGCACATATGTCGGTAGATAGGAAGGTTACAACGTGTGGGAGCGCCCAAAGTCTTGTTTGAGATACCAAGATGGGAAGGCTGGGTGGCATTGCTTATTCACACTGTTTTGTGCCCAGGCGGGACGGTCCGACTCCTTTACTATGCCATGAGATTGTGGTTTCTTTACCTGCTTATAGAAGATGCTCCAGACTGTTTGGAATATCATTCCATGAAGAAAAGAAACGACTCATGCAGATACATACACACGTACATATAAACGGTGGGACATTAGAGATTTATGAGCGATTTATAAGAATTACAAAGAACCAGAATTAATGAAACGAGCTAGAGCGACAGAGCGGAGAGGATATACCACATTTGGAAGTCCGCCTACTCTCAACTTACTCTAATAGACATTTTCTCAAATTTGATTGAATAGATTGCAAGCACGAGTAACAACTACCGCATTGGAGATCTTTGTTTAATAATCAACAGCGGTGTCAAGTAGTTTCCCGTCCACTACTGTGTAAATCCACTTCAATGCTTCGGAAAAAGTATTTTGCACAACCCCCCTAACCATACCTCAACACCATGCATCTCCAAATACCCATACTAACATCTATGTCCACGACATGTGACAACCAATATGATATCCTCAATTCGATCACCAGCAACATGATCTTTTTTTGAGAACGCATCATGTAGCCATACAAATCAATAAAGAACCCCAGAACGATTCCCCCATACCCCAACATTTGTTTATCTCCACAAACCCCAACTTTCGGTCAGAGTATCTACAATGAAAACTTAAAAGGTTAAAATTTCGTGGACGACCTGGAGAAAATTGACAAACGGACCCGCGGACATTGCAAACAAACAAGGGGCCGCGCAACCGTCCACTCGTTCTGACGCCTTCCACTTATTCATAGCCAACTACTTTCTACGTGTTGGTCAAGTGTGGAGAGTCCAAGTCCCCACAATGTTCACATTCGGAGTCAAGACCGTGAGTAGACCACGAATCTCTCGTGTTACCTATCTCATTTCATCTTAGTATGCAAGGCATACACGGGACACTGTTTATTGACCTTGTTACATTATCTCATTACATAGGTATGATTTGGTGCTGCTTTGACAAATCCCGGGGAATTGCTTATCTTATTGATTTTGGTGGCAAGTTCCACAACGTTGGATGGTTTTTGCATTGGAATGGATATTCGGCACCATGATCGGGATGACGAACAGGGAAAAGGTACCTTGGAAGCGGCATGGGATTTTAGCACGAGGCCCCTAACGCCCTTCAATAGAGAAGGTGTGGAGAATGGGGTGGATTAGCTGAATATGGGGAAGATTTTCTCCTATATTTTAAACATGTATCCTCGATTCGAGTTGGGCTTATTGTGCTCAAAAACTTCTTCTTTTCTTTCTTCCGTTACGAGTTCCTCTATTTAAGTACTTTGAAGTCTTGGAGGGGGTAATTTGGCAGTACCAAACTATTTTTGACTTCTGAAAAGACTGAAGTTGGTTTAACGTTGGTTTTGGTACCATTTGAAGTCAAACTCCCATATCAAGTTGTCTCGAACGGAACAATACAATGGCAGTTACAGCAGGCGCCATTGAGCGTAAAGATTCAAACCCTAGTGGTGAATTCTCTGAAAACATCGACCATGCAGCAACTCATGCAACTTACATCGAAGCCAATGAGTTATCTGAAGAACATAGACAGTATCTTCTTGCACGACATGGAACTCTTGATTTAGATCCTCTGCCTGGACCTAGCGAAGCTGATCCATACAATTGGAAAAACTCAAAGGTATATATCGAATCCATCTAATCAATCTCTCTTAACTTAGCTAATAAGAAGTGTAGAAAGTTACAAATCTTGTACTTGTTGCACTCCATGCATGTATGTCAACATTTACAGCAGCAGCCATTATTCCAGCCTACGAAAGTATCGCAGAAGAACTAGTTGTATCACTACAACAAGCTTCATATCTTACCTCACTTCAAATTGCCATCTTGGGAGGCGCTCCCCTACTATGGAAACCTCTATCCAATACTTTCGGACGAAGACCTCTATTTCTTATATCACTTATCATTAGCTTGGTTGGAAACATAGGATGTGCTATAGCTCCTACCTACGCCACCATGGCACTTTGCCGTGCCATTGTTGCATTCTTCATTTGTCCCGCTGGAGCAATTGGTAGTGCCGTGGTCACAGAATCATTCTTCAAGAAAGATCGAGCTCGTTACATGGGAATCTGGACACTGATGGTTACAATCGGAGTTCCATTTTCTCCCTTCGTCATGGGATTCGTCGCCAACAACGTAGGATGGAGATGGATTTATTGGATCTTGGCAATCATGAACGGAGTTCAGTTTATCGCCTATGTTTTCTTGGGTCCAGAAACTAGATATCTTCGTCATGGAGTTCAACATCCTAAATCTTCTTTCAAGGAAGAATACCTCACTTTCCATCGAATCGATCCTTCACCACTTCGTATCTACGATTTCGTCCACCCTCTCACTCTCTTCGCAAAACCATGTATTGTCATCCCAGCAGTTGCATACGCCATGACCTTCCTATTCGGATCCGTCCTCATCACCGTCGAACTCCCTCAACTCTTTGCCGAAAAATTCGGTTTCAACGCCCAGCAACTCGGCTACCAATTTCTCGCTCTCATCATCGGATCCGTCATCGGTGAACAACTAGGAGGAAATCTCTCCGATTTCTGGATGAATCGCAAGGCTCGCAAAACGGGTATCCAGCCCGCTCCCGAACATCGTCTATGGTTAAGTTACGCCGGATTCGTCCTCACCATTGTCGGAGCCGTAGTCTTCCTCGTTCGAACAGAACAGGCAAAGGAAATGCATTGGAACATTACACCGGTGATCGGAATCGCCATTGCGGGCGTGGGAAACCAAATTGTCACGACGGTTTTGATTACTTATGCGGTGGATTCGCATCTCGAGGAATCGGCGAGTATTGGAGTTTTCATCACGTTTGTGAGACAGATTTGGGGATTCATTGGTCCTTTTTGGTATGTTTTTTCTCTCTTTCTTTTTCCAATTGAGATAGATTCTTTTAGGGAATTTCTTGACTAACATAATAATAGGTTCCCATCTATGTTCACAAATCTCGGCCTCTCGAAGAGCGCAGCCGTGGCAGCGGCTCTGCTTATCGGTGTCAGTATTATCCCCACGCTCATCGTACAATTTATGGGGAAGCGATGGAGACCATCGCGACCAGCGGATTTGGCGGGAAGAGTTGAGGATCGTGAACGAGGGGGGGTGATGGGTGCGGATGTGGATGCGAATGAGAGTGTGAGCGGGAAAGGGAATGGGAATGGAGAGATGGTGAAATAAATGATTAACGAATTGTATATTTACGTTTGCTTTTTTTACGAATAATAAATGAATGGAATTCTTTTATTCGAGAATGGATAAAGATGCCAATTCTACGTATTTGTATGTTTTTGAAATTCTGATATGTTTATGTGTTGAGAATTGTGAGGGATGGGATGTAATGAAATAGAATAGAATGAATTGAAATTCTGTGAGTATGGATATTATGAATATTCTCAATTTGGATATACATATCAATATCAACATCAACATTGATATCTGTCTATCCCGTACAAAATCCTTACCTCCTTACCTCCTCACTTCTTTACTTCTTTACTTCTTTACTTCTTTACTTCTTTACTTCTTTACTTCTTTACTTCTTTACTTCTTTACTTCTTTACTTCTTTACTTCTTTACTTCTTTACTTCTTTACTTCTTTACTTCAATCCTAGAAATCTCTTAGCCTTATCCTTATTCTTTATATAAAAAAATAACATAACATGAGTATTTAGATAGATAGATAATAAGTATTGAGATATCAGAATATCAGAGTAATCTTCACAGACTTCACACCCACCCACTCATTCATTCATTCATGGCTTTTTCCTATTCTTCTTTTCCTATTCTTCTTTTCCATTTCCATTTCCATTTCCATTTCCATATTCATTCTCCTTTCATTTTCTCCTCTTTCTTTCTGTTCTTCTTTTCATTCATAAATAGTAAATACTACATTATCAATATACCTACCTAGCTCCTACCTCCTTCCTACCTTCTACCGCCTATCACCCCTTAAAACTCAAACTCAAACTCAAACTCAAACTCAGATTCTCATCTACATTTCTTTCTGCTTGATTCTATTCCATAATACTCTACTCTACTCTACTCTCCCCTTAATAAAATAGACTCCGAATAAACCCCAAATCCAAATCTAAATCCAATACTTATATCCCCCGAATCAAATCAAATCAAATCAAATCGAATTGAGATACATACCCAATCATCTATCTATCCAATAAACTCCAGAACTACCTAGCTAGAAAGTATAATAATATAACAATATCATAAATAGTTTATCTGATGCATATATACATACATACATACATACATACATATATGCTTACGCGTTAAACTGTAAGATGTGAGACATGAGACACGAGACATGAGATGCAGGATAGGAGATAAGATATAGGAGAAGATCTATAAATAAGTCAATAAATCAATAAATGAATGAGAAGTAAAGTTTAATAAATACGAGGGATGAGATGGATGAGATAGGATATGATAGATGAATAATAAGTGATGATCTATTTTATCAGACGAGGTTGGACTGAACTGGGTTGTTTGATCATATGTGTGGATGTTGGGATGGGATGGGATGGGATGTTTATGTATTGGAAGTTTATATACTATATACTATACTATACAAAGAATGAGATGAGATGAGATGAGATGAACAGTGACAAAGTAAAATGTATCAAATTCTTAACTGTATGCATGGTTGGTATATTTTACGATGGTTTGATTTATGCTTGATGAGAGGTAATAATAATAATAATAATACTAAACTGATTTCAACAACCCAAATACCTCCAACATCCCTATACAAGTATACCAATCAAACATTTCCTCCTACGAAACCATACCTCTCTGTTGTGATCCCCACAAGCCAGATACCACAGTTCCCACATTTCCTCTCCCTGCTAAACACTAAACAACACCCCCTCATTCCTCTCTCTCCACCTCCTCCCAAAACTCGTCAAACCTCTCCCTCGCAATCCTCACACAATCAACCCCATAAACCATCTTCTGCACCTCTGCGTCCGCCCACTTATCCGGGACGTCTTTCCCCCTCCCCTCCCTCAAATCCCTAAACATTCTATCCCTCTCCTCCTTCATCTTTCCCTCTCCCAAATGCAGGCTCCTCGCGCTCGCCGCCGCCAACTCTACGATATTCTCCGCTCTCTCTTTCCGAATCTTCTCATACACCCTCAACGCTCTATTCACACTCTCCCTTGTTCCATCCATCAATTTCCCCAAACAAACAGCAACCACAGCACCATCCTCCACCGCCTGCGCAGCACCCTGCGCTAAATGCGGAAGCGTAGGATGGCACGCATCGCCCACCAATGCCATATTCCCCAGAACCCACGTCGGCAATGGAGCATGCAGACGTAATTTCCATTCGCAGACTTCACCATCAGGGACGAGATTCAACATGCGCCGAACTTTAGGATTGAAATCTTCAAAGACTTTTAACATGGTGGTTTTAGATCCTTTGGTAGTGTAGGTTTCGGAGGGGGAAATGGCGAAGTTGATATCGGGTTGCGTGGTGGAGATGTTGTAGATGCGTTTGGAGGAGATCGGGTAGGCTATTATGTGGCGACGTTCACCGATCCAACGGGAGACGCCGGAGGTATTGATTAATCTAGGAGATGGTGAGTGGAAGATGGACAATACGGATGGCTCTGGTCATTAAATCGATGCGAAAGTTTTAGAAAATGACATGAGAAATAGATAACAGAAGGGGAAGACATGATATTGCAGGCGACATACAGACATCAGTCCGAGTCATCTTAACCATTGAGTCATCCCAACTCAATAATTAAAACAAAAATGACTAAAATATTCCGAAGAGAAGACGAAAAGAACTCCAAAGGAAAACAAACTCACTCCAAAAGTTCCGGATCATTCTCCATCTGTTCCCTCGTAAGTAAAATCCTATAAGCCGCCTGTTCCGAATCCACCACCTTAGCATCTACCCCCAAATCTCTCAACATCTTCTCCCTAATCCTCGATTTAATCCCATCACAGGCCAACAAAATATCACATTCCACCTTTTCCTTTTCTCCTCCTCTCGAAGAAATCGTAAACGAAGGTCTCGGGGAGAAATCATGTACTTCATGAACACTAGTTCCGAAGTGAAATTTCAGATCTGGATACTGTTTACATCCATTATAAAGACCCTGAGTAAGAGAGTGTCGATGGCCAACCATATGCGGATACCCATATTCTTCTTGTATATATCCTAATTGGACCGAACCTAATTCTTCATCCGTTGACCCTTCTACAGTTTCCTCTCGTTAGTAAATTCCGAACCCATCCCAGACTAAAATAAACATCCCAAACCAACTAACCTCTAATACTCGTTCTCTTCAATTCCACCGCCTCCTTTTCAATATCCTTCCAAGCCCCCAACCCATCTAAAATCCTCGACATATTAGGAGCGAGTTGAATTCCCGCCCCCACAAACCCTAGATCAGAAGCCGTTTCAAAGACTTCCACATTTTTAAATCTTTCTTTCTTCAAGGCCAAGGCGGACGTCAGGCCTGCCATTCCTGTAATACATATTGGTTAAGCTTTCTATATGGTGGAAGTAGTGTAACGACATCTAGTGATCACGCATGAAACAAATGAAAATTGATAGAGATAAATGATATACATACCTGCACCTATAATACATATCTTCAAATTTTCTTTCGGATCGTCCATCTTTGTATTTGTGAAGTTGACAAGAGGGATCTTTCCTGAATTCCGCTTTTGGTTGTTAAAGTCACACTCTCAATAGACCATAAAGATACCTAGGTGCTTCAATGTTTCTTCAAACTAGCCACAAAGCCCTCAAGAAAGATATCAAAATATATACAAAATTATCATCAAAAAAGAAAAATTTCAATATCTCAACACAATAACAACAACAACATTCAAGGACTCATTCAGATCCGCGCGCCGAGATCGTCTTCTTTCATACGGTTCTTCTCCCGTTTCGATATCCCGAAGTTTTGCAAGGCCGAAGATCGTATGATCTGATAGTACGTAGTACATCCAAGCTGAATAATCAAGATCCATTCATCTAGATTGTATAAGGCTGATACTGTCCGTCACCTTCCCCTTCCTCTCCCTCTCCCTCAAACACCAAGTACAATATACATACTTTTTCAAGTAGCCTTGTCAAGTGAGGGGAAATTCGTGTCTGAAAAAGTATAAAGTAATGGGATACTCATGCAAATCCATAAAAATAGGTCTGAGCAATCAATGATGATAGGTTAGACAAAAATGGGAACAATCTAGATTCCTTATGGAAATAGATCTTGAGAGAACGAAGGAAGGTGTCATGATTTGTGGAGAAGGAGGGGTAAGAATATCACGGGATCAGATCTTTTTGCTGATTTATTTATCATCATTGCTTCTGTCGCCAAGTTCCGTCTCTTCGTTGAGGGGCACTAAATAAGCGAGTGGAGCACTAATACGCTTTAGACTCAAGATGCTGACATGTGGTTACCCTTGCGCGCCATAACCATTCTTCATTGTTCAAGTGTGGGGATTTAAAGTAAAAATGTTTGATCTCCCAACTTTTGTAGAAGGTAGGTAGATAGATAATAAACAGTGAATGCTGTCCATGATGGGTGTGACGAGGTTTATCCTCGATTTACAAGTAACAGTATGATTTGTTTCTTGAGATCGACAATGATGAAAACTACTCTGCATACTATAACTCGTTACGCCGACTGAAACTCAAAGTGGTCATGTACACCAACATTCCGTCGAAAACTAACCTCCCATGTAAACCCATTTTGCATCAAACGCAGGTCTGATTAATCACATAACGCCCTGCTCCGCACATATCCATAAATCATAAATCATTTATACATATACCCATATCCTAAACTCAATGACAAAGTGTATTCCATTGATCCAAGATATCCTCCATATCGAATGCAATGCCCCATTGTGAACATAAGCATTTAAATAGCTTCTGCATAGAATTGAGTTCGTAAAGAAGATTTTTCGTTGTCCCCATTGCTCTAAAAAATGAATTTTCCCCTCGAAGATATAATTCTGTCTCTGATTGATTTGTACATCCTGGTTGAGTTGAAGAATTTCCAAGTTCGTTGGTCGCCAAAACAGTTTGCCAGTCCACAATATTTGGTACATTGACTGCACCCTGACCAGCCAGTGAAAATACACAATAGACTGTTGCTGAAGCAAATAAAGAACTTGGGATATGTATGACATGTGCTCTACCTCTTGGTAATTGTTCTACAATCTCTTGGATTGCAATGGCGTGTAAGAGAGCTTTCCGTGCTTCTTCCGTACTGGCCCAACTTATCAAATCTTGTTCCGGTTTCATGATATTCTTTCCACCACAAACATGCTGAACGATACCATAACGAGAACAAATAGATCTGCAAAGTAATGATGAATCTTTACAAGCATCTAGGCAAATAGTATGCCACCTTAGTAGAAGTTCAAGTCGTTCGGAATGTGAGAGATTTGGGCTCATTGATATAGCCTCAAAAGAGTGACTCAAAGCTTTTCGTAATTCGAATTTTGTAGGTACACCAACTGTAGATAGGTCATCGGAATCGCAATCTGAAACCAAGGATTGAAGGCCTTCTAGAATGACTCGAAGAGAAAATGCCGAGAAGGCGTGAAAGCTAGTAAGAGGTTGACTAGCCGGAGCAAACAATGATCGAATAATACTTCGGAAAGAATATTGTAAAGGTTCTTGAGATCTCATGTGATTAAGCCACTCATTTGCAGTAGTAGCTTCGAATGCTGTTTCACTACTAGGTAAACCCAATTGATTGGCAGCATGTCGAACTGATGGTGTTTCCCCAGACATTCGAGATATTAAGCCATCCAATACATAATGGCCCAGTAAAGCACGTTGTTGAATTTCTTTGGCTGCCCAAACTTTCCAAGCTCTATTCTTTTCTTCGTCGGTAGAATTTTGGTTTGGTAGGCTGCTCCTTGAATATGGTTCACTATCAGATATTGCGCATTGTCTTGCCCAAAAGAATCCAAGAGCATGGAACGCTTGACTTGTGGTACGAATAACTCGATTTCTTGAAAGAGCGCCGTAGATTTGAGCAAGGAGAGCAGTCACAACTAACTGTACTCCTTGACAACTATCATAAGGACCTTGATGAGTGATTAATGTTTCCCAAGATGTTGCAACGGCTACATGGGCAAGCCTCCATAAAGCTTCGCCTTTCGCTACTGAATCTTTGGGTCCAAGATATAAAGAACCGATAGCCATGGCATTGAGAAGTAAAGGCTGAGTACATTCTCGAAAGACGAATGTTGATCGATGTAATACTGGAAATGTGGGTATGAATCTTACAAAAAACATATGTAAACATTCATCCAGGAAAACTGACGTAAGAGATGTAGCTTCAACAGCAGCAGTAACAGTTGATGACTATATATTTTAATGAGTAGGAAATTTACCCAAAAAGTCAGGAAAACTTACCAAACTAGTGACCATCTCACTCACATTATGCACCGCTTGGTGACTTTCTCCCACTGGAATTGAACCAATTGAACCCTTCTCCTGAAATGGACCTGGTATACCAAAACTTCCATTATTTATATGTGATCGAGTTGTAATAGGTACTGGTAATATTCCAATTGGCATTTGCCAAGAATTCGTTGGATCAGAAGACATCAAAGTTTCGAATAAATCTTCCGAATCTGGCCATATTAATTCAAAATCGAGATCTTCTGTAGAAGAGGGTGTATTTCCAATGATAGAATGACCAGTATTTCTATCCTCCATATTTCCTTGCTGTGTTCGTGGTGTCTCAACTTGTAAGTTTGTATCAATCGCAGGTAACATGTTCGTCGGTATGCTTGATTGCGAAACTAAACTCGAAGGTGGTGAAGGGTAATTGGGGTAATTGCTTTCTCTCCGAGTATGTAATCTTTCATGACGAGCAAGGGAATCTTGTCTTGCAAATGGTCTTCTGCATTCTTTGCATACGAAAGGTCGAGATCCAGTATCTTTTTGCATCACTGAATTAGCTTGCAATTCTGATTGATGAAGAGGCATTCAAATGTGAGAGGGATTTCTTCTTACGACTTCTTTCGTGTCTCTATAATTATTGATTAGTGAGTGTAAGTTGTACATCTTGATGATATTGTGATGCTAACCCTCAAATGTTCGCCTTTGGAGAAACTCTTCTGACAAAATCTACAATCCATACCGGTGTATTTTCTCGGTGTGGGTGCAGAAGTAGGAGTGGTAGTGACTGCTGTCGTGGATTGCTTTGGAGACTCCATGATGATTGAAGAAGGTGTGTGATTGATTGTATGATTGAGGTATTGACTTTGACTTGCCTCACTTGAGTTGTGAGGTTATCTATCGGATATTTTTCCGTCGCGATAGGACAATTGATATGTAAAGAAGGTAGTATTGAATCGTTCTCCTAGGAATGGTAGGTGATGCAGCATTAATTAGTTACTTAAAAAAACACAGGTACCAACGACGTAAGCCTTCTGGGGTACTTGGGGGATTGGGGTATATCTATGCTCAAAGAATTCGAAAATGCATACACATTGCCTTGCTTGTAAAGAATCCCCGCATGAATTCTCGGCACCGACTAGACAAGCACAGGGGGCAGTAAGATCGCTTCGCATTGACCCTGGTGACCGTTTTGACCAACATGTTGAACAGACTCACCCCATTCGTCCGTAATGGTTCCAGATTGATTATATGTCAGTATTTCTCCATTCATGGTGATCCCGATTGCCATTTGAACACACCCTCATATTTACTCAAGTATATTAGAATGCTCTAATTCCAGACTCGGTTGCATACAGTTCATGAACTAGATGTAAATCTCATCCATCGTCCGCCTCTATTATTAAGCGGAAGAAGATTGGGAAAAGCTAGGTCATGTAATTGAAAGTTTGGTTAAGAAAAGAAGAGCCACATTTTATCATTCCATCTACCAATATTTAATTCACAGACTAAAGAAACGCCTTAAAAATCCCATGCTGCCACATTGAGTCAAAGTTCATCCTATTCCTCCCCAAGTAAACCCTTTCTCTCCTCTCCGGCATTTACCGAAGACAGCTAATCAATTTAATGCCGTCCTTGTTGATCAACCCACTCTTGTACATCTGCCTCGAAGTCTGCATTGTACAACCAGCTCAACTCAAATGGTTCTCTCTTCTGATCTGCCGAATTTCCCGGTAAACGTCTCAAATCAATTTGTTGATTCAATTCCAAAACCTTTCCAACTCTCTTTTGTCGATATTCTTGCCAGAATGAAAGTGCGTTCTGGGTATCTCC
The DNA here is from genome assembly GCA_019395255.1 of Botrytis medusae. Classification (NCBI taxonomy): domain Eukaryota; kingdom Fungi; phylum Ascomycota; class Leotiomycetes; order Helotiales; family Sclerotiniaceae; genus Botrytis; species Botrytis medusae. Next base: position 51,695 of record JAHXJL010000021.1, read on the forward strand.
CTTGTCCGATTTTGCAAGTAGCAATGCAAAGATATAAACATCTTCAAATGCTTGGTTGATGCCTTGGCCTGCAGAAGGAGGAATTGCATGAGCCGCATCGCCAAGAATAACCACACGTCGATTCTCAGATACCCAGTTATCGAGTTTTGGAACGATGTAGAATGGCCAAACATTAATCTTGTCGTGAGAAATCTTAGAAACAGCGTTGTGAACGATCTCCGGAAATAGATCATTGTTGCTTTGCAAAAACTTCACGCTTTCTTCCTTGTTGTTAGAGAGATCATTCCATCCAGCTCTATCTTTCTCTTCAATGCGTAATTGTTTTCCAATCAATACTTCAGATCCATCTTCTTGCTGAGGAGCAATCACAAATGCACCCTTTGGGGACATTATAGTGACAGGAATATGATATCCTTCTGGAAGTTGTAATTGGGATGTTGGCACAGCTGCTGTGATTCCCACCATTCCAGTGAACTTGGTCTCCAAATCAGGATAGAGATAACGACGAACAGTAGAATGAATACCATCAGCTCCAATGAGAAGAGGTGCAGTACCAGTCGTACCATCAGTGAATTCCCATTCAACCTGTTTGTCGGTTTCCGAAGTGATGTGTGAGAATTTCTTGCCAAAAGTAATGGGGATATTTTGTTCCTTGAACATTTCAAGTAATTCAGTAATGAGAATGTTTCTGTAAATTCGAAGCGCTGGGAAACCATATTTCTCTTCTGAGCCAAATTCTTGAATCTCTACCAATTTCCCATCTCCGGCGGTGCGATACTCAAGGTTATCAAAATTGTAACCCTTGTGACGAAGTCTATCATAGACGTTGAGGGCTTTCAAAATTTTGAGAGCGTTAGGAGAAAGCATGACAGCACCTCCGATATTTAAAGGTGCCGGTCGACTTTCGTAAACTCGACATTTTATATTGTTTTGTTGAAGGGCAAGAGCGAGAGTCAGACCAGATAATCCTGACCCAATGATGGCGACTTCTTTAGAGGATGGTGCAGACATTTTGATTGACGGGATGCAAAGAATATTGGTAAAGTTTTTGAAGTGAGTTCGTCGCGTGGTTTTTCAGGTGTTTGAGGTTATTTATCTTTAAATAAAAGCTGTGTGGACAATATTATACCTTTGGAATGAAGGATATTCACTTGATATATATCTTCTTTCAATCTGTTGGTGATTCATCGGCTCATAATATGACCATTCAATGGTATGATATTGATTCACCGAATTTTGCACTGCCAGATTAAATCCTCGTGTAAGAATTACATCCTGCATTCTTGCTGGTTCCTGCATCATCGTGTAAGATTTTGGACTTTCGGATCCGAGCCGGATTGATTGTGCGACAGTGAGCATTTCGGCTTGTTGGTTGGTATATTCCGTACATCTAATCCCCGGCGTCTTATATCCGAACGGCATTTTCATTTATGCGCAAATCCACACCGGTCTATTCGTCTCACGCACTTAAGAGTATATTCTTAACACCGGGTTGTTTGCTTATGAATTTATTCTCTGCAATGCACTGGATCAATATATTCAAAAATACTGGGCTATTCTATCTAATTTTGTTCCCTTGTACATAAATAGAGAAATAGGTCATGATAGCATACAGGCGTTTCCAATCACCCAGACCTCCTGTCGACTATGAGAAGCTTTTGATTGTCTTTCGTACATTTGATATTTGAACCTCTTTTCAAGAGCCATTACGTGTAGAATCCTCAAGCATTATGTCAAACACAACTACTGAGAAGTGAGGTCAGAAGAAAAGAGCTTACCACTCTTGCTCTTTTTGTACCAAGAGCGTCAGAGGATAAAATTGACTGCTCTCACATCTTCAGGTAAGTATGAGAACTGAAGCAGGCCATCAATGGGCTTTCCATCCGACAATGGTTCGTGAAACTATGCTTACGATCAGATCAGCATTAGATCGAAAGTTTCATGATCTGATGAAACAATGAGAAAATAGACAAGGTAATCCTAAAGTTCTGATCTGGCTCATACATCAAAACTATAGCGACGAGATTCGAAAATAGCAATGTCGGTTTGCGCACCCTGGAAGATCAATGTGCTATTCACAAATAACAACAAAGTGAACAACAGGCACCGAACATCAAACATATAATGATATTTTCAAGAGTGTATGAGACGAAGCTGTGTCACCAGACGATCTGGTCTTCATACGACCAAATCGTCAGTCCGGAAATGAGATGAGCGTATCTCAACCCTCACTGAGCAGGCCTCAATAGAAAGCATGATAGAGATTCGCGGATCAGGTAGGAAAGACACTATTTTCGCAGAATAGCGGGAAATCAAGAGACTAGACGATTTATGTCATTCTGACTTGCAGTTCAACAATTGATCGCTTCATTATTTATTATAGCCTTGCCGGTCATTCAGCCCCTGTGAAAAATTTGGGTTACTTGGCTGATTCAGCCTCTCCAAGAACCATCTGTTCTAAAACATTAAAGAAAGGTCTTGCTGTCCCACAAACTTCGAAGGCGTCGCTTCTACTTGAACAGAATCTCACCCGGTATTCCACGAGGAATGCGAAAAGGGTCCGGAATAAAGTTACACTGCTGACTACTTCCCCATGAAATGCAGTCAGATTGCCGAAAACTATTTCAAAGACTCTCATAGTCAACGTTTTTTAAATAGAGACTTTTTCTCTGATAATTGGACAATAATCCTAATATCTTCCTTCCTTCACTTTTATCAGTCGCATTCGCCTGTACAAAACTACCACTCCCTTGCATTGTTCAACACACAACAATCAAAATGTCCCACAAACCAACACTAGTCTTTGTTCCCGGGGCATGGCACCGTGCCGAAATCTGGGAGAAAGTGACTTCACTCCTTGAAGAACAGCAATACAAATGTATTCCAGTAGAACTTCCCTCGACCGGCGGAGATGCCACGACGGGTTTCAACGACGATATCACAGCGGTACGAAATACGATATTATCCGAGACCAAACAAGGACGCGATGTGATACTAGTTGTGCATTCGTACGGCGGTGCAGTCGGTCAAAGTGCAGTGAAAGGTCTTACGCGTCGCTACCCAGATGATCTCACATCCGCCGATGAGAAACAAACTGGTCATGTGATAGGTCTCGTTATGACCGCTTGCGGGTTTGCACAAATGGGGTTAAGTTTTCTCGATGCGATTGGCGGGACCCCTCCACCACTATGGAGATTTGACGATAGTGGTTTTGCGATATTGAACCTTCCTGCGAGAGAATCATTTTATCATGATCTTCCTGAACAAGAAGGTGAATATTGGGTAAGCAGGTTGAAGAAACAATCACAGAAGGTTTTGAGAGAGGGTGGGGAGTGGGCGTATGACGGGTGGATGGATTTGCCGGTCTGGTATTTGACTACGATGGATGATAAGACGTTTCCGGTTGAGGTGCAAGAAATTTTTGTGAATATGGCGAGGGGTGCTGGAGCCAATATCACGGTTAGAGAGGTTGTAAGTAGTCATTCGCCGATGTTGAGTAGACCGAAAGAGACGATGGAATTTATTGTAGAAGCGGCGGTTTCACTGGCTCAATGATTTGATGGATTTTCGGTCGGCAGGCTGTTGTTACGTTTCGAAATTATGGGAAAAGAATTGTGATAATGTAGTATAAGAATCTCAACTTCGTTCACCAGTAATGCTTCAATACTTGAATCGTTTCTCATCGTCTCAATGCGCCATAGACAATGCCTTTCATTCTGGTGCGCATCACTAACCAATGGCCTAGCACATTGAAAACACATCACAGCCTTTAGTATTGATTGAACGTACTAATGAAAGGCCAAGTAATGCAACAAAACCGAAACGGTTTGCAAGAGATGTGTCCATTGGAGAATCACGTGTACCACTTAGTTTAGGTCGACACTATACAAGTAGCCCCAGAACTAAGGAGAGTTTAAAGCTACACAATAACGAGAAATATTCAAAAACATTTATGTATACTAGTACTCCATACCTTGAAGTCTACAAATTCCAGACGACTACAATAAAAACTTGTATCTCACACTCTACAAAACTTTCAACCATAACTCGTAATCACACACCAACCTTGAAGACTCTATTCATCATGTCCAGAATTCCTACACGAGTGATGATTATCTCCGACATGCACGAACATTCTCTCAATGGAGCGAATATGTCCGAGGTTGACGTTCTCCTCCATACTGGCGATTTAACTAATTGTGGTGAATTGGAGGCCTTGAAAGACTCTATCAAAATGATGAGTACTATTGAAGCCGAGCTAAAATTAGTTCTTGCCGGAAATCATGACATAACCCTTGACAAACAAAATATGGTAGAAAACATGTCTGACGATGAATAGTCGGAATATCACCAGTCTGCCCTCGACATCATGACGGGTCAATCGGCGAAAGACGCCGGTATTATTTATCTTACGGAAGGTATCCATACGTTCTCACTTAAGAATGGTGCTAAATTCACAGTATATGCTTCGCCCTACACTTGTGGATCCATGGGGTTTTCAATATAAGATAGACGAAGACCGTTTCAACAACGCAACTCAAGTCGCCCCAGGCCAAATTTCAATTGCCACCAATCCTATCCCCGAAGGTGTCGATATAGTCATGACTCATGGTCCTCCACATATGATACTTGACTAAGTTGATGGCTCTTACAAAGGCTGCCGTAACCTCCTTCGTGCAGTCGGCCGCGTTCGGCCACTGATGCACTGCTTCGGGCACATTCACGAAGGAAGCGGTGCAAATCTTGTAACATGGAAACCGGATGGCAGGGTAAAGGACCCGTTGTCAGCTACACCGATGGAGACAGAACAAGTCAACGACTATCCTTATACAAATGAGTGGCCAAATCAATCCGGAAAGCAAACTCTTATGGTAAATGCGGCAATCATGATGAACACTGTAAAGGGAATACGTCCAAATTACAAGCCCTTCGTAGTATCACTCGATCTGCCTCGCCACCATTGATGTTATATCTAGTCTCGTCTTTATTTCTGTATTCCGATGATTTTTACCAGGATTGGAAAAATGTAGATCCGGCGTTTGTGGAAATGTGTAATGGAATTTCGAAATTGTCGATGGCGCAGATAGCAAATCTTACTTACCTTGACGTATTTAATTGTATTTTTGACCCCAGTTGCATTGATATTTTCATATAATATTTCGTTTCCAAAAGCCCAGAATTGAGTTGAGTGGTCTACACCCATGGCCAGTGATGGACAAAAGTACTTTCGATATACGATGTCATGATCCTCCAAGTCGTTCCCACTGGTTCCTTGCGCACTCATTCAATTTAAAGCTTTCTCCTAAGAAAAACGCATGCGATCTCCAATCTCAATCGACGCCTTGCGCATATATTATGCTTGAATCGAACCGTATTCTGACTCTACGAGCTTCTTTGAAGTGCAGAGGGTATGGAACCAACGATGGAAATGGACCTCTTGGATTGTAGTAGGCATTGTGGTCTTAGATATGCAGCACCTTGTATCTTTGGTATAATAAAACTTGTTGAGATTCGGGTAACTTTTTTGTGTTGAGAATTTGATCACAAAGTATGGCTTCCTTCAAGGCGATACCTTTCTACCATATTCAGAGTAGGTGTAGGTTGAATGCGCGCGTCGATTTTCTATCGTTAGGCACAAGAGTCTAATTCCTTCGAACTAATCTCTCCCAATGTAAAATATGCTCCTTCTCAGTTCTATGACCGCTTAAGAGGTGGCTTGTAGGTCGGGCGTTCGGTTTGCCAATGGTATAATAAACAATAAAGTTAGAGTCGGATGGGCAGCAAGATTGTGCTTTGTCGCACAAATGAAGTTTATAGCAGACCTTGTATAAAAGGCACGATCACCCTGCAAGTTCCCATCTTGCATGTTTCTGGACAATCAATTGAGAATAGTAGTTGTGAGACTCAAAGGTGTCTGCGATACAGACAGTAGTGAGAACCTGCGGAGAATTATCGCCAGATCCTCCACACATAAGAAATGATACATCTTTACCTTGATCTCACAATCTGCCTGAGAAGGTTGCGCAGTGGTATTTACTATGATGGGTGCCATGATGGGTGCCTTATTTCTCTAGCAGCGAATCCAAAAATGATTCTTCCTAGCCCAAAAATTGTCGAATGTATTCACTTCTCTTCAACCATTCTTCGCTCATGTAATGTAGACGGAATTGCGGGTAGCCATTTTGACGGCGCATACACAGTAAGAGAGTGTAGTCTTCGCCACAGGAGTTTTTCGATACTAAATAGGCTTGTTGTTGTGATCAATTCATAGATTCGTGTGTGCGAGAAGTAAATAGATAGTTTGCAGGAGAAGTGTTTGTTTTAAGCTTTTGGATTTCGAACTGGTGTCACACTCGTGGTTGCGAGGCTCTCTTCTTTCATGGCACAACAACGCCTTTCAGTATTCTTGATCGAGGCTGAGATATTCATAAACTAGTTCTTGTTCTCGTTCCCTCTTGTGCTCGCCAGTAACTTTGGAGGTCGTCTGCGGGTAGAATCCAGGTCACCAGAATCCACGCCAACATCACTGCAAACCAAATTTCTTGTAAAATGTGTCTTTAAAGACATGGCGCATATAGCTGTGATCTATCTGAGTCCATATTCCAATTTTTAGGGTCTTAAGACCATTGTTGATGTTGTGATCTTAAATTCCATTTTCGCTGATGTTGAAAGTCGTCAAAATGGTTGTCGCACAGTAGCCCAATAAAACGGCGAACTTAATAACTCCAAAACATGATCTTAGAACTTGACCAAACTTCTTCATAATACTAAGATGTATATTCTCAAGATATATTAAAGGTCTTAAAAACTTCTACCGCGCGGAAGTCTCATAATCTCCAAATGAATGTTTTTGGAGCATTTTTTGACCAATGGCAGGCCTTCCACGTGATGATTTTTGACTGACAAAACGTTTTGTTGCACGTCTATGGGCCCTTATGAAATTGGGGCTTCTTGAAAAAGTTACAATTTTTTTGCAGATTTACACGGCTCTCGATTGCGCGAATTCAGGAAAACTATCAACGTTCAAATCTGACACGAATTGGTCGTGATGTAGATGGTTTTCGTTTTTGACGATTTTGACGTTGGGTCGTTTACTTCCTCCCAAATTCTTCGTCTGATATCACTTCAAATTCACTTCCATGGCCCTATTCGGTCATCCTCGGTATGATCTATCCCGTAAGGGTTCCAAGTTCGGCTATGGGTAAACTACTGTCGACGTCACTCATATCAAGACTCGCTACCTATACCACCCAAATTTCATCTGTTCAGACTTCACTCAGCAAATCACTCAGCAAATTACTCCTTGTGCTTGCTTATGAATAAGCTTCTGCTAATGATATCCTTTCTCATCTGAGGATTCACTCTCAGAAATATCGTATTATCTCTACCGCCCTCCTTAATCCTCTGCTCTTCAATCATACATACAAAATCAAAGTTTTCGGATTCAATAGATTGCTCCACCACCTCAGCTGAACCCACTCTTTTCCTCAACCTATGTAACAAACCCTTATTCATCCTATATGTATGACCGCAATCCTAATGATGCACCGCGATTACTTCATCAAGACAAAGATAACTTGCTTATTGCTATGATGTTATGCACACAATGGCGAGTATATCCATCTGCATGGAAAATGCTTACTTGTCACTTGTCATTTCCCGGTCATAGCTATTGAACCGAAAGGAATGTTCTATAGCGGCTTGATCCTCAAAGCAACTGATGACAAACAACACTGTGAGCACTTTCGAAGGTTGCTTCGTCTCTTAGAGATTGAGGAGTATAGCTTAGGCAAGTGAATGCTTTGTTGCCGTCGAGGGGCTTTCGATTATTACAACCACTAGCATAATGAGTATGTTCAGATTATCATATTCTATTTTACATGTCGTGATCTATGTGCTTCAAATCTGTTCTCATAGCTTTGATGTTTCGGCTTAGATAAATAGACCTAGGACAACAAATACATGCACTCTCTATCCTTGGACACTAATTAAAGATTTAAGGGCAATGTTTGGATCATTCCAGGAAGAATCACCAAGGACCACAGTGTCACCTCCCGAGAGAATTCTGTAGGAATACTTCTCGCAATACCCTAAGGTTTAACCAGAGCAGGTTGTGGAAGGAGTGCGAAATCTTCCTGCGAAGAAACTTGGAATAGAACAAACGTTGACTAAAAATCGGAGGGAATGTTTGCCGTGAAAACCCGTGCAAGAAACCCGTGGTCATCAACAGGCTTATCAAGATTACCCTTGTCCTCCGGGGCAGTCCAATGCCAGAAATCTCATGGTGGACTTCCTGTAACATAATTCTTTGAGTTCGGTGGATCATTGGACTGATGAATTGCATGACCCATATCCCTTCTATGGATAAATTTAAGTCGTGGATGTGAGCTTTGTCGTCTGTCACTTGAGGGGTGTTGTTTAGCCCTCGTTGTTGAGGACGGCTATTGTTGGAATGAAGGTGGTGACATTGTATCTTTGTTATTATCTATATTTTCGACCTCAAAGCATCAAATTGTGAGGATCAAGTCGATGCTGATTGTTGTGTCATTGATTCGAATATAAAGAGCCAGTCACCTAGTGTAGAGATGATAGAGAAGATCGTATGCCATCAGATGGAGCTTGATAGTGTGAAGTTGAGACCTGTCTTTGAATCTAACGCGATTGTTGATAGCATTAATTCGGGACTGTTGTTGTTATCAGTGTTGACTTGGAGCTCGAGAATCAAGACTCGAAGGTAATAGATTTGAACTCGGATCTTAGTCTGGATCTGAGGCCATGAATTTGGCAGATGTGATGGATGCGGGAGATCGTTGTCTAAGTTTGAACATTCGATATTTTAGTGAAGTGTGCAAATCTTCTGACCCAATCTGTTTAAGGAAATCGGGTTTGTTTGCTTAATTGAGAACGAAGGGTGAATGTTTTCGAATTCAGCCAATAGAATGCTTCTGCTAGTTCACTTCACAATAATGACAATAATGTTTGCTGATCTCAGTGAAGTTTGAAGTATAGTATTTGAATTCATGAACCGTGTGCTCCTAAACTCCCCAGATTCTAAAAACCATCTAACAATGTCTAAAAGAAATTTAACGTCCCCTAGAATCTATCTAAACCTCTATCTCCGTGCAATTTTCACAACATAAAATTCATGAGCTCTTGGATATCTAGAGACCGCTGAGAATATCCACTCTCTTCCCGAAATAGTTGGTAGCTGCTGCTACTATTTCATCATTATCCCTTTCTACCTCCCTCTTCTTGATCCCCAAGCTCTTCTTCACTTCTCCCATGCTCATTCCTCCGATCAATCCTCTTACAGCCTCAAATACCACCGCCTCAAATGCCACAATCTCTGTTTTCGTCACACAATTCGTATCATACTCTAACCTCAACGCAATCGCATCATCAGAAAGCACTGAGAATTCCACCAAGAGTGCAAATTTGCTTCCTTCGGTGTAAGTAATCAGAGGATCCACACCTTCAATCATGGTCTTGGGAGTACGGTTGTCGTGGAAAGTCACCATAACATCGAGAAGTGGATGGTTTGGAAAGCGCGCTTTTGTGGAAGTGGCGCTGAGGATCTGGTCCCAGGGCATAGCATGTGCGATTGCTTCTTGGCTGGAAGTTTGAACAGCGCGGAGAAAGGATGCAGCTGATATTTGGGAGGTTGAAGGCTGACGGATACGAATGGGGAGAGGTTCGAGGAATAATCCAACGGTCTCGAGATCTTTAGCTCCGCGGTTGAAGTAAGGACCTCCCAATACGATATCGATATCGTTTTGATCGTGTTGAAGGGAAAGAGCCACGGCACCAAGGGCCATTTGATGAAGCGTAACTTTCTGCTCATCCGTAAATGTGAGAACTTGGCGGGTGAGATCTCGGGGAAGCTTGGTAAGGCGAGTACGACCAGCATATGAAGAACGCTCTACGATATTGGGAAGGGTGTAGGCCTGTGATGCTCCGTGGAGATATTCTTTCCACCATTTCTGCTCAGTTGCTGTGGGTGTGGCGCTCCACTGTGTGGTATCCATGTAAGTATGCTCGACAGGTGGTAGTGAGTTGCCGCTATATAGCGTAGTAACCTCCTTGAGAAGAACTTCAAGTGAAGTTAAGTCTGCGATTATATGACTCATAGATGCAAGCATGGTGTTTCTAGAGAGGAACACACGGATAGGATTCTGACGCTTCAAATCAAAAGGTCGATTACATTCTCTCCAAAGACCAAGCTTGTTGACTGTCTTAATCTGAGGTGGAAATCGGTCATAACCTCTTTGTACAATGCCTTTTTGTCCACTTCTTATATATCTGCAGCGAAGAATGCGATGCCGTGATAGTACCGTATTCCATGCTGAGATTAATTTATCAGTGTCGACAATATTGGTGTCGATTGCACAAGCGTAGGTAACATTGAATGAAGAACTTCCGACGTTCAGCCTGTACTTCTCCCACCACTCATGCTCGATAGGTGATACTCTGTACTTTCCCAGTGGAACCAATGCATCATCGACGTCACTAGATTGGGTTTGAGCACGAAGATTCTCGATGATCTTTGCCATTTCGAGCAAGTTAGCCGACTGCATGATGTGAGAAACCGTCATCCTCACACGGAAGATTTCAGAAAGTTTGCTCGCAAGACGAAGTTGCATGACGGAATGACCTCCTAATGAAACAAATTCAGAATCTCTAGTAATCTCCACATTGGACTCAAGTCCCAACAACTCTTTCCATGCTTCAGCGACCCTAACTTCGGTCGAGCTTTCAATCTTCTTCGGGGTGGACTCCTTTTCTGCCAAAGTCATATTTGTGATGGCCTTATAGTCCAACTTTCCAGCAGGTGTCATTGGGAACTTCTCAACAGCCATGAATACTCTAGGAACAGCATGAACAGGTAATACTTGAGTAACCTTTGCTCTAACCTTTGCAATATCGAGTGTCTCTGGTTGAACCATAGCAACGAGGTAATCACCCTTTTGACAAATAGCGATACCAGAACACTCTGGGATAGCTTCCGCTACTCGGATTTCCAAATCATTAAGATCAAGACGAAAACCACGTAATTTGATTTGTCGATCATTCCGACCCAAGCATTCGACTTCACCAACTCGGTTAAAATATCCTCGATCGCCAGTTCGGTACATCATTTCACCTTGACGATTGCAGATGGTGTCGGGAAGGAATCGTTCGGCGGACATTTGTGGCATACCGATATATCCTCGTGCAACTTGTACACCGGCAAGATAGATTTCTCCAATTACACCTGGTGGCAGAAGTTGTTGGTTTCGATCGAGGATGTAGACGCGAGTAGTGGGGTTTGGTGCCCCAATGTTCACTGGCTTTCCAGGAAGTAGACGTTTGATGGTCGCTCCACATGTGGCTTCGGTAGGGCCATACATGTTGTATAGGTTTTTAGCACTAGACCATACATCATTGACATGTTGTGGAACTGGCTCGCCGACAAGATATACATTTCGCAGCATGGGGAAGTCCTCTGGGTCCAAAATATTGGCAATAGATGGCGTTAGGATCGCGGCTGTGGATTTCTCCAGATGAGAGAATGGATGTATGCCATCGGCAAGAACAATGGTAGCACCGTAGCTTAGAGTAGAGAATATCTCATGAATACTTCCATCGAAAGCCGGGGACATCAATTGAGAGATTCGCTGTCCTGGAAGTGCGAAAAGCCGAACAGCAAGATCTTTTTGAAATGCAACAAGGCCTTCATGGCTACACATCACACCCTTAGGCTTACCAGTGGACCCTGATGTAAAGCAAAGATATGCATTGTCCGCAGGTCTAGGTATTTGTCTCGGAGAGACCGCTACCGAGCTTGGCAAAGGCAATTGAACCAAATCTTCAACCGAAAGACACAACTTGCATGATTCCGGTGCAATATTTCGCTGAGACGATGCCGGTGTCAAGAAAAGCTTTCCACCAGCAGTTTGGAAATTGGCTTCCCGAATGTGACCTGGTAAGGCGGCATCTTGTGCAGAATATACCGCGCCGGTTTTGAGGATACCGTAAATGGCAACAAGCCAGTTGATACTTCGATCGGCATGAACACAGACGATATCCCCTGGTTGGACATACTTGGTGAGTTGAGCTGATAGTTTGGTGGCCATTTTATCAAATTCTTGATAGGTCAGACTGTCTCCAGCTTTTTCGACGGCTAAGATGGATGGATTTTCTGCAGCGGCACGCTCGAATAGAGTGACTAAGTCATCTTTGATTGAAGCAGGGGATGTTTCATCTGTCAAGCAATTTCCCATTTTCATCAGAGTTTCATGGGATTTGGAAGAGAGTAAATTGGTCAAGCATTCGCCAATGGACTTTGTTGGCGACAGGAGAGACAAGATAGCACTTTGAAAGTTTTCGGATAGTAGCTCAATATCTGACTCGGTGTACTTCTGTGTTTGATATGACATTCTGATGGTTCCAGTTGTAGACATGAAGATACTAAGTGGAATGTCGGGCACGACTTTAAACCATGATTGACCGATAGGACGAATTTTATGATCATCGGTAGGCTGCATGTCAAACTCCATCGCCAATGCTGATGCAAATTGCCTACTGTATCCATCTTCTGGAAGAGAATGCTGGAATGAACTTAAGTCAACCGAGTGTCTAAAGACAGATTGAACATATTCCAGAGTCGTTTGCTTGCGGTCTAGCGAGACGTGAAATGGTAATGTGTTTATCAGAGGACCAATTGTGTCATCCATCCCAGCTATCGACAAATTGCGACCGGAAAGAACAGTACCAAAGACTACGGTATCGGAATCAGCGTACATAGATAGTACCAAACCCCAAGCTGCTTGAAACCACGATGCCAATGAAATGCCAGCCGATCTCGCAGCTTCGGCAATTTCTTCAGAGGGTATCGTAAATGAAACATCGGCGTTTCGAGATAGTTTGGAAGGCGATGATGGAACTGGGAGAGCTAAATCACCAACTGGTGATGGATGCGATTCCATTTGTTTTCTCCAAAAAGCTCTGCTCACATCTCGGTTCATCTGCTGATGTCTTTGTACTTCGTGGATAACATTCGAGAATGGTGTGCCAGGAACAATGTTCTGACCCATCACAATCTTTCGAACCTTCTCGTACAATAGATTTGCAGAGTATCCATCAATAAATGCGTGATGAACTCTCCATATTATTGTGCTAACGCCAACATTTCCAGATCTTTGCGTTCTTGGAGTAAGAACTGTGAAAGTAACCTCCATCTTCTCTGGCATAATCTCCTTTTCTAACTCTGATATATATGTATCGGTATCTTCAACAAAAACTTCATCCCAGATAAATGGTAATGGTTGTTTCGAGTAAGTCGCTGTAACTCTATCGTGATCGAAAATTGTCCGGAATACTGGTTCCGAATCTATTACCGTCTTCCATGCCATTTTCATAGTTGGAATGTTGGCGGAACTGTAAGTTTCATAGAAACTAATAATGTTGCTACCAGGTTGCCTTTGGTAGCTGTGCATAAATGAGTGTTGCATTTCTGTTAATGAAAGTTTGGAAGCAGATGCTGTATATCCGTTGGATTGAATTGGCTTAGAGAGTGACATGCGGCGTTCATGGCTCAATCGTGTAGGACTGACTAGTGTATTCAGATCGCGAGTATTCTTCAAAATATTTGTTGAAGGAGTAAATCTTGTTTCAGTAGCCGAGTCGATGAGTTGTGTAAGAGTGGGACTTAAAAGAATGGAAGGTATTGATAGGGCGAGACCATCTCTCTTGCAAGCTTTGGAGAGCTTGATCGCCATTAATGAATGACCACCGAGACCAACAAAATTGGATTCCAGATCAACTTTTGCTGTGGGAAGCTCAAGTATCGAGCATAAATGACTGAGAATAAGGGCTTCTTTCTTTGATGGTGTCATACTAGAAGTCTTTTCGACCATGTTTCGTTTCGTGTAGCCATTGTTACCAATGATATCAATGAATGGAGACATTGTAGATAATGATCTATGCTGTCGATGCTGATCTGTGAAGTGAGAATACAAATGAAAGAGGAGAAAACGGTCATAAATAAAGAAATCATGATGATAGATTATCTAAAGAAAATACGTAGATGAAACATAAAGTTCCTCATCCGGCTCCGAGAAGTTGACAATATCTCGACTAAGATTTCTCCTCTGCTATTCTCATCAACACATACTGCAAGCACCAATCTTACATATCGGAACTAGCGAAGTCAGAATGATAGCTTGTCAGGATATTCTCAATCCATATCCTACACACCAGCTAGAACTTAGCTTTCAGTTGCCCACCATGGCAATTGTGAGCACTTGGATAAATTAAATTGCGTGATGTGCATCCACGCACTCTTACTCCTGTAGGACATACGGTGACTCGCTTCCGTATTTGCATCTAGGATTCGGATTTACAATCAATCACGTTTACTATTTCTATGTAATTATTGGTTAAAGGAAAATTCTCAGACGGCATTATCAGCCTCCCAGGGCTATGAGGCTACTAGATTTTAGACATCAAACTCGTATGATGGCTTAGCTTGTGTTAGAAGATCCATTCTCTGATCTATTTGCAAGTTTGGGTCTGGTTCAGGTGATTCCTAGCGATAGAAATCTAGAGAAAGGGGATATGTTGTCAAAATTCGCTTGATTCCAAGCATCTCCGATGGATACACGGATATCCGAGAGTAACATAAACGGTTTTGTTATGATGTCTCCACATTCTTACCCGCAGGCTGATATAATAATTTTGTTTAAGACTTAGTCATAATTGATTTCAGCTTCCAGTGATATTCTAGCGTAAGTGGGATTTGGTCTGTGTATCAATCCTTTCGGATGTGGTAAGAAATAAGGAACGTTGTATTCTTGGCAAATATCCATGTGGGTTTCACGGGTCCGCCACTTCAACATTACAGTAGTACCGGATCCGAAAAAAACTCCTGTCAGCACGTTATGAGCACGTTTTCACAGTTTGAAGTGGCTTCATATTGCACGTTGGATTATGTATTAATCCAGCTCATGTACCGTCAGTTGTAGTATTTCGAATTATCATCTTCTTAGAGCTTGAAACTTCTGACACCACCCTTTATCGATACACAGATTTTTAGTTAAAACTGTCACTTATTGATCGATATGTCTTTTCCAAAAATTGCTGTCATAGGCGGTAAGTCACTGTTATAAACTATGTTTTCCAAAAAGAATTTCTCAACTAACGGATCATAGCTGGCCCTGCCGGGTTGACCTTTGCTCGTCTCATTCAATATAATGGTATTCCATGTACCATATTTGAATTAGACAGTGATCGAAATGCACGAAGTCGAGGAGGCTCCCTTGATATACACGAAGGATCAGCTCAAGTTGCACTCCGGGAAGCTGGACTGTATGAAAAATTCTTGGCAGTTGCACGACCCGAGGGGGAAGTTCTCAAAATTTATGACCCTTCTGGAAATCTCATCCTTGATGAGAGCAAAGATGTTGGTGAAAGCAGACCAGATTCTTTTAAAGGGCGTCCTGAAGTGGATCGAGTCCAACTTCGTGATATGCTATTAGATTCTCTTGAGCCTGGGAGCATCAAGTGGGGACATAAGCTACAACGTGTCGAAACATCTGCTGATGCAACATCTCTCACGTACGATTTACACTTTCAAGATTCTGTCGAGAGAGGCTTTGATTTGGTTGTTGGGGCAGACGGGGCTTGGAGTAAAGTGCGCCATATAATTTCCAACACGCGGCCACAATTTGCTGGAATAACTGGAGTGGAAGCCAAAGTTTTGAACATCGATCAGAAAGACCCAGCCCTCGCAAAACGAGTAGGCTTGGGTATGTGCCTCACCCTCGGCAACAACCAAACCGTACTGTCGCAGCGTAACGGTGACGGATCTGTTCAAACGTATGGATTCTTCCGAAGACCTGAGGACTGGCAAGAAACATGCGGTATTGATTGGTCCGCACCTGGTGTGGGACAAAAATTCGTGGATAAATATTACGAAGATTGGGATCAAGACGCGAAAGATCTGATTATCAAGAGTGATGAAGAAGCAATTCCAAGGCCAATGTATATGCTTCCTATAGGACATAAGTGGCTTCACAGAGCAGGGTAAGATGCCTTTTTAGAACTTCATCAATTTCATTCAGCCTTTGGAGGCCTTCCTCTTTCCTCCACCTTCAAGATGTAAACCAATTAGCTAACCATCTATTTAGTGCAACCTTATTGGGCGATGCAGCCCACCTCATGACTCCATTTGCAGGCGTAGGAGTAAATGTTGCCATGGAGGATGGAATGGAACTTGCAAGAGCTGTGATTGCTCGTAAACCAAATTGGGCAGGAAAGGAGAAGTTCGAGGATGCTGCTGGTCTGTCCGAATCTGTAAGAAAGTATGAGTTGGCTATGTTTGATCGTGCAGAGGGGTATGCAAAGGAAACTTGGATGTATCTAAACCTCTTCTTCAACGAAAGAGGAGGACATGCAATGGTTGAAAGTTTCGCGGAGCAAAAAAAGCAGCAGAAAAAAGAAGCTGAGTCAAAGGTATTGGAAAAGGAGATTGTTAATATTGAGGTCGTAAGCGTTTGAACGTTTTCGTTATTTGTTGAAGTTCTGGCTGGAGTTTATGAGAATAGATAAAATTCTAGGTCTTATCATATTGACAGTGCTAAATCAACGCCAATATCAATATCAATACTTGGTGAATTCCAGGCCCAAAGACAGTGAAACTCCTCAATCAAAACAATTAAGAGATGAGTTAGCTTCATCTGTACTCAGGACCAAAAATTAGTGACTATGGCGACTTCGTAGTGTTACAAGATTTCTAACAGGCCGTACTGCAGTCTGACATTCAGAAGCTTTCGACTCCCGAATTCAATGACAACATTCAGTATTGAATTGTAGAGTTAATCTCCAATTTTGAGTTGTTCCCAAACATTGAAAGTAATAAGGACTATTGGAACCCGGTAATGTGACCACTTGGTGATTGAGACGTCAACTACTCTACTGCTATCAAACGCCCGCGTAGTACAGTCATCTTGTAGCCGGCTTTCGCTTCTGGGCTCTGGGGTAAACACCTCAAAATTAAAAGTGATTAATGTAAGACAAAATTAGATGTAAGACAGCGCCGTTCATTGGATAATTCGTAAGAAAGAGCCGGGTCCGACCGGCTCCGGAATCCATAAGCATTACCTTCAGGAACAGAGCAAAATATATAGCTGAAGGCATTGTTTGAAGGAGCTCAAGAGCAACCATGATTTCATATAAGGAAACAGAAATATCGTCTGTTGCTTGCATTGCCAGCTCTCCCCATCCCTCCTCATTATCGCCTATTACATATTACACAACTTTTCTGCTCCTGATTCAAATTCGATAACAATTCAAGAAGAAAAAAGTCAGCTGAAAGTTAACGTTCCATAAACTATGCAGCTTTTTGTAATCGGCGGTAGTGGAAGAACGGGTAAGATGGTAATCGAGGAAGCATTACTTCGAGGTACGTATATGCGTATATAGTAAGAATGCAGTAGCATACCAAGAGATCAGCGATGTCGCCATTTCTTATGCTTCCGACATCCGATAGCTGATATGCCGATATTTAGGTCACGATGTGATAGCCCTAGTTCGAGACCCCTCTTCCATGGAAGCCAAGGATGGTTTGAAGCTTTTCAAAGGTAGGAGATATAATCTTCTCCTCAAATGCCGAAACTAGGCATTATATCCCAGCTAGATATCAAAAAACACTTTGACTAACTCTCATCAATACAGGTACTCCTCTCAGTAAGGCTGATATCAAAGCTGCATTCGAAGCAAGTACCGACATCCCATCCGTTGTTATTGTTACTCTAAGCGCTCCTCGTACATCTGATAGCCCTTTCTCTGCATCTATTTCTCCACCAAGGCTTATGGCAGACTCAAATGCCAATATAATCGCTGTTATGAAGGAATTTGATGTACGCAAGATTGTTGTGATGCAGGCTTTTGGAGTAGGGGATAGTTGGCCGCACATGCACTTCTTACTTCGAATGTTGATGAAGAAGTCCAACATGTATCTGCAATACGATGATCACAACTTGGTGGATAAAGAGGTCAAAGCTAGTGGCATTGAGTATGTTCTCGCTCGACCAGCCAGACTGGAAGAGGGCGAAGTAAAACCCGTCAAAGTATATGGTGATAAAGGTAAGGGGGTTGCCATGACGGCTAGTATCACACGAGAAAGCGTTGCCAACTGGCTTGTCAGTGCAGCGGAGCAAAAGACGTGGGATTCGCAAACTCCGGTATTGACGAATTAGAGTTATTGAATGGACGGATATTGCGTTATTTGCTTGAGAGATGGGACGGCGTAATTAGCATTTTTGCCAGATGCAGAGCTTATCTTTTCTTCATGCCCATGGGTTAGTAATAGTGGTATAGTAGGCTGACGGTAGTACAGATGGGATGACTCCTAGCACCTGGTCGTTGTACAAAATATAATTTTCAAACCGTACCTCTCTCATCTCACATCATGCGATTTGATTTGTGATTATTGTTCGAGCCTCGTGGATTGATTGATTGTATGGGTTTACAAATGTATCAGCTCCACATCCCCGTTTAGGCCCACATGGATTAAACGTCGATATTTACCCATATTTACCCATATTTACCCGCAAAATATGCTAGAGGTATTTATATATCTCTATTAATTGGTTCAACACGTGTTTTTTTCTGGGTGTTTACAATGATTTGCGAACTTGTTTCGTATTATGATAAGTTGATAGGTAGTCTCGCTTTTCAGCCCCTTCATTTCCTCCACACCCGAGCTTAGTGCTTTTACACAACGACACAGACCGAGACAGGATCTCAATCACCATTGTTCAAAGTCAGCTAGAGAGAGGGGAACCGGGTAGTAAGAGGCGAAGGAATCTGCATTTACGTGAGTAGGCTCACAATCCTGGTTGATAAAACTGCTCTCTCCAGGCTGCTGCAAACTCTCTAGCCACCACTCTAGTGCTCGTCACGAGAGAGCAATATATTATTACAATTATGGAGTGTTTTACTAAACTCAAATAACATTTTACCTACTTTCAAAACAAGTGTGAGTGAGCACAGTTCCCCGGCCGATAATAATACGACAGGCTATTACGCAAGGCTTACTGTACTATACATATCTTATATTTCATCCCATACAGCATTTGTAAATATCAGTCGTGGGTATTTTGGGTTAGCCGTCACGAGAATCTGACTACTTTCCTTTTTTTTTTGCTTCATGGGTTCGTGTCACCAATGTTATCTCATCCAAACGCAGTGAATTCAAACAATTTAATCCTCCGACTTCCCCTCTCTTTGTCAGATCTTTTCCAAATTGAGGTATCACGACTTCCACGAGGATTGGCAGCATTGCATTGTGTTGTACTCCGGACCTCCATCTATCTTTTTATATTCACAGGCACCGGACAAAAAGCCTTAAAAAAATGGAAGATACTCGATTTGATTCTTCTCGAAAACGGCCACGACCAGTTGTTTCTTGTTTACGATGTCGTGAGAAAAAATTGAAATGCGATCGACTTTTACCGTGTCAAAATTGTACCAAGATACCCAGTGGCTCAGCTGAATGTACTTACAATCACGACCCTACAAAATCCATTTCAAAATCCAGACCTACAACACATTCACCGGGAGATCGTACTCCTGATCCTAAATTCACACCAAACATAGGAAGCAATTCGAACATTGTTCAAGTGAGTTTCTTGTATAACTTAATTACTGCAAATAACTACAATAATGACCAATACTAATTGCTTCCCAGGGCAATGGTGGGGTCGGCGTTGTCGAGGAGCTTCAATCCCGTGTCGCAAGGCTTGAAGAGTTACTTCAAGTCACTGGGAAGTTATCGAACATTCAAAAATTATCATCACAGCCATCACAGCCATCACCAACTCACAAAGTTTCTAAACGTACAAATGCTCCTTCAAGATTGATACCAGGACTCTGTACCTTGATTGTGAAAGGGTCGAGGAGTAGATATCATGGTCAAAATGATCGAATCACTTTGTTGAACCAGGTATGTGTCCCATACAGATCTATTCCTATTTGTTCTACCAGATTTATTGCTATACTAATTTCATTCCAAGTTTCCCGAGGCAAAAGACTTCATAAATAAGAGTGCAACCAGTAATACTTCCATCATTAATCTTGCTAAAGATGTTCAATACCTACAGCAAAAATCCCAGAGTCACTTCAGGATGCGGAAAGAGACATTGAGCCAAGAAAGTGCTGCAGTCCTTTCAAAACTTCGAGAGTTTCTTCCTGGAAAACCTGTTTGTGATAGGTTATTGAAGATCTATACTGATAATTTCGAAAAGAGTTCAAGGATTCTTCATGTGCCCTCCTTCCTTCGTCTCTACTCACACTTTTGGAATTCACCCGACGATAAAATATTCCAATCCTCACCATTTCTACCTCAATTGACAGCTATACTAGCGATTTGTTACAAGTTCCTCGATAGCGATTCAGGATTTGACGATGACCAGAAAACATATTTGGAAATGGCATCACTCGAGCTTGTGGCGGCTTGGACTGATACTCTAAGTAGAAAGCAGGCAATTGATATATCAACTTTGCAAACCGAAACACTGCTTTTACTTGCTCGTCAATTACAACTTATCTCTTCAGATAAACTCTGGTGTGCCACGGGGGCTTTGGTTCGTTCTGCCATGGTAATGGGACTTCACTTGAGACCAGCGGACTTCAAGAAGATTTCACCGTTTCATGCCGAGTTAAGACGAAGACTTTGGGCAACAATTGTTCAAATGGATCTACAAGCATCCATGGCTGCGAGCATGCCCAGTATTGTTCCTGACATAGACTTCAGTCAATTGGCTCCAGCAAATCTGAACGATGCGGATTTTGACGAATCTACAACCGAACTTCCTCCTTCAAGACCTCTATATGAATGGACCGATTCTCTCGCCCAGGTCACACTAGCTATGTCGTTGGCGCAACAACTCAAGGTGGTTTCACTTATTAGAGATATTAGCCCTAATATGGATCTTACAGAAGTTGTTCGAGAAGGAAGAAAATTGGAAGAACTTTTACGGCGTGTTCCAGTACCTCTCAAATTAGATGGAACACTTCAACGCTCTCCTTCACATCTATTAGATTGTGTCTTATTAGATATATATTTGAGGAGACCTTTCCTTAATCTTTACCGATTGCTTCTATGGGACGAGCGACAAGATGATCCATTATTCCGAGAGATGCAACAAATTTGTCTGGAATCTTCAGTTGCCATTGTTTCTTATCAAGATTATTTTGACCCCTCAGTGGCAGATTTGGATTTGTTGAGTACAAACTTACACTGGACAATGTTCCAAATTTGTTGCAAGAACGACGTTTTAGCCGCTGTCTTGAGCATCTGTCAATATATCAAAGCATCCGCATCAGGGCCTCAAAGCAATGAGCCTAGTCCAGGATTTACACCCAATCAATTCCCAGCAACTTTACCTAGCCCTCCAGCAACAAATACACATTTTTCAAAAGCCAGGCTTACTAGGATAGTAGAAGGTACACTAGAAGGTTTCACCAAGAGAGTGGGGGAATTCGGTAGTGATCTCAAAGATGTTCTCATTATTTCTGTGGCGATGCAATCCGTACGAGCGACTGGTACATCAAATCTAAAAGAGAATTTGATGCACGAAGGTGCCAAGAAAGCATTATCAACATGCAAGCAGACGCTACTACAATCCTTTCCTGGCGAAGAAATGAAACTTCCATCCAACAACCCAGAACCGAATGAGGTAGGTATTTCATATTTGATTGTCCAAGCGGAAATGTCAGACTAATTCTTCTATAGGATAGTAAGAATAACATCAGAGCAACACCTGCAGTGGATATCCCGATGTCTACTGTAGACCAAGCCATATATACCTCCCAGCCAGGATATGTGGATCAGTTAGCCACTTTTTCGGCTGATGTAAATCAGGTAAATACTTTTCGAATTGACTTTTTCGTTGGATTCTCGTGTGGTCTATATAAAGTCGATGCTAATTCAAATATTATCAATTTAGTTTCAGGGTGACATCTTTGATTTTTCAGATGCCGGCATTTTCAATGTGGACAATGATTGGAGTTACAACGAGTTTTGGCAATAAAAGTATTTAAATCATATTATAATAGGAATGGGAAATATTCCTAGTTTATCATATTCCTCCTGCTGGCCACGTGAATATTTTCACTACTCATCTCAACACATGCACCATTTTCTGTTTTTCGTGCAGATAATATTTCAAGTGCAGATCAGACACTGCGAGGTCAAAAGAATTCTGATTGGAAAATGATTCGTGTACATATGAAATTAGTATGTATTGAATGGGGCGAGAACTTTCAATTAGAAGCGGGAGTACATACAATTCGTGTCTGATGATCAACGCAACAACGCTTACGATTTCAAACTCGAAGTTTTGTATTCAACGTGGCTTGAAAGACACCCGCCAAGCCATCTTTTTCAATGTCATATCGAATTCTATACATTCAATGTGGCTCTCTGAAATACAAGATACGCCACCAAGCAATGCAGCTTAGTTACCCATTTACCGAAGCGCCGATTTCATAAAGCTCATCCTTCTCTTTTCACACACCTCAACTTCATATCCGGATGATTAATCCAAATCTCAGGATTTCTCTGCCACTCTTCGGTTTTCAACAATGACAAATCATACTCTCTTACCAAATGTACCAAAATATTTCGTATCAATGTATCTGCCACAAATTTCCCCATGCATTGCCTTGGACCAAATCCAAATCTCCAGAAGTTATATCGTGCTTGAGTTGCGGTTCTTTCCATAAAACGACCTGGACGATATATGGCTTTATCTTCCCCCCAGAATGAGTTACGGATATTTAAAGCATATGAATCAATCACAAAATTTGTTCCAGCAGGAAATTCGTAGCCTCCAACAACTCTTGGTGTGGGGATACTTTGTGGCACCGAAAATGCTGCAAGAGGGCGTAGACGAGAAGCTTCGGACACACAAGCGGCGAGGAAGGTTGTGCTACTCGACAAGTATTTCTCTAGCGTCAAACCATTTTCGTCGGCTTCTTTTTGAGCAGCTTGATATTCCGCTCGTAATTGATCCTGAACGGATATGTCAGATGCAAGGAACACGAGATTCCAGCTCACACCGCCAATTGTGACATCAAGGTTTGCATATAACATCTCGTCAAGAGTATGCAACATCTCATTCTCGGTGAGTTCCCCCATATCTTTTGCGGCAAATAAATCCAAGATGGGGGCGTTGAGACCTTGTTCCTTCGCTCTTCGATAAGCAAATTCGTTGAATGCAATCCATCGTTCTTTAAATGCTGCAAGGTCTTTATTGGCATGCGTAGGAAGGTAAGCTGACCATTCGAAACGAGTTAGCCCACCCGAGATAACGTGCTTGAAGAAGGATTCGCGGATCGGAGCGAGGGCACGGAGCTCGGATTCAACGTCAGGAGCTAGCTTCCCGTAAACGACTTCCGCCACAATCAAGAATGGAAGAAGTTTCAAATCATCGGCTGGGTCGATAAGTCCACGTGATAAATCCCTAGAGTCCCAAAGTTCTTGAAAAAATGAAGTTGTTCGTTGTTCAATCATTGGAACATATCTTGGACTAACACTGCGATGGAATGGTTTTTCAACAATGGAGCGAACCCGCTTCCATTGTTGACCACTGACCAATCCAACACATTGACCAAGTATTTGACCCAACAAATACCCAGAATTGTTGTTCACGGCTTTGAAATGCTTGTCTGAATCACTGAAGACGGCTTGAATATCGGCGGCTTGGGTGAGCACACTGTGATTTATATTAGAACTTGGCTCTCATTTGATTCTGTGTTCTGGATGGAGATTCAAATGGTGTACTCACATTTCTGGTTTATGACCTGACCAGATTTGGTAAATAGAACCATATCGTGATCCCCATAGTTCGCTGTTTTCTTTTCCATGAAGGAATTTTGCACCATCACCCTGACCATTGGGGAACTCATAACTGCAACCTGGAAGTCTATGTCCAAATTCGACATGCTTGACAGGATATCGATATGACAAGTATAACTATTTCTCAGTTAGTCACATATACATGACAAATAATTAACACCTCATGTTGTGGCGGAGCAGCAACTTACGTTAAGAACCCTTGAAAGGATACTATTACATGTCGCCGTCAAAGGTTTTCTGAAAATAAAACAGCCGCATAAGACAACGGCAATGACAAATTGCCCTGCAATAAGAGTATTTGGAACCATTTTATCTGCTGAATTATCAATAGTGATACTGAGAGCACCAGGAAAGACCAAACTTATATGTCATCTGTCATGATATTGTCAGTACTAAGAGAATATGGACATATCTAATCCGACGACGCCGGAGCAAGCAGGCCGAAGTCCAGTGCTTATCACCTTGAAACGGAGTCAATCCGATTACAATAAGCTACATAGTAAGACAAAAACCTACATATCCGGTCCGTTGATAAATGTCCGGTCACCGGATCCGACAAAAATTATGTCACCCCTTCGCTTACTTGTCAGATGAAGAAGCACTAGCGATGTCAGCCCCTGGCAAGACTCACAATTAAACGAGAGTCACTCGTAATATTGGATTGCTTAGATTTGAGGCTCAATCCTTTCAACATCCCAAGCACCTGCGTCTCGGATAGATCTCCCAGTCATGCTGCAATGCAGCGTCCGATCGTTCTCACCATGCATCTCAACCACGTTTTCAGCCTGGCTATCATGCCCACTAGAGTAAAAATACGACGTAAAAGCCTGCACAGCACATGGCTTTCAGGGTGGTTGAAGGCTTGACTTTTGGATTTCGGATTCAGCACCGAATGAAAGGGTTGAAGTCTGTAAGGTACGATCAGAAGTGCAGTCATCCACGTGAAAACCGAGATCTCAGCCCCTGTTAAGCTGCAATCAGGGTGGCTTTGCTATCAGAAAGAGATCAAAGTGGGATATTGAACCAAGGATTTGGAATTGTAGGATCTATTTTGATGAGCTCCACATACTCACATCGCTGTCATCCACGTGGGGCACAGTTATCAAAAATCTAATTGTAGGATTCTCTGCCGTCTGGGCTTTGAGCTTGAGGGAAGACTTTTCGGAGCTGTCAGTCAATGCTGTGAAGTTTTGAGGTTTAGGAAGAATGGCACAGCTTGTGGCTAGGAAGTTCTTGTGTTAAAAAATGTATAAGAAGATCTTGATTTCCAGATGTCAAATTCCTTTTCATTATCATTATCATCAACAACAACAACAACAACATCATCATCATCTCAAGCATCAATAATATAGCAATACCAATAATATTACTAAATAAGACCGTCTTCCGATTACCAACAGAATTCACTACAATCAAGTAACACTTTGATAGTCTTCTACAAGTTTCTTCCATACTATCTGCACTAAAGCATCAGCCAATACAATAACCAAAATGCGTTTCTCTATCCTCGCAATCACCCCTCTCATTGCTTCTGTTCTAGCTCTACCAGCTGCAACGACCGTAGACTCCTTATCCAAGTCTCGTCCTACCCCCTCACCACCCAAGCTTCCCACTTGCGGACCAACTCCCCAACCCTGCTCCTGCCCAGCAGGCACCTACTACCAAGTCTCTACCTCCATTGCCATCATCCCCGCCTCAGTTTCTGATCTCCAATCCATCATCGGTGATTTCCTCTCCACATCCTGGTTCGGAACCGCTCCCGAATCCGTCCTCGGCACCGGCTTCGTTCCCGGCGCAAAGCGCAACCTTTTAGGCGGTATTCCCGGCGCCGGCGTCTATCCTATCACCGAAGAACTCACACAATGGAAAACGTATTCTAACAATGCTGGATTCTTCCAGAAATTTCAAATGGCAGATGCGCCTTTCTATTTCAATTTGACTAGTGGCGCGCCGGGGATTCTGGGAGGAACTTGGGATATCATGGATGTACACGCGATTGGATCGAGTTCGAGCAGTTGGTTGTGGAATATCTATGCTTGTTTCAGTGTGGATTTTGATTTCCAGGAGTTTCATGAGAGTGCGATGAAGAATGTTAGTGCGATTTTGGCGAGCAAGGGGAAGTCGCATGGGAATCTCATTGGGCCTTTCTCTTACTAAGTGGGTGCATTTGGATTGATAGGGTTCAATCGGGGTGGTGGAGGGTGTATTTTACAGTGAATATGTAAAGGGGAGTCTTCTTCTTGATTTTTGTGGGTTGTTTGTTAGTTTTCATTCTCGGTTTCTTGGGGAGAAGGAAGTTTGCGATTTCTTTTTATACCTTCTTGCTTTGCTTTCTTTCTAGACGGCTTAGATCTCACTGCTCGCGCAGATTGTTTTTGGGGTACTTAAAGATGTGGTTTTAGAGATTTTCATCTTAGATTTGGCGGTTTGTGTATATTATTAGCTTGTTTGAAATTTATACCTATCTACTTTAAACATTACTCTTCTATCTGAGAAGTGATTTCTGGATCGGTTAACATCTAGTTTGTGATTTTGATAATTTTCAGTGGCTGCATATACTTTTTTTGCTTTGGTTTCGAGTAGATTAGCCGGTCATTTGAGTTAGAGAGATACTTTCTAGTTGTAATCTGGTGCGAAAACTAAGTACTATTGGGTTGACTTGGGACACAACATAAGTGATACTTCATAATATCTCTTCCAATTGCTATTATAAACATGTACAACCTTAGATCTATAACACTAGTATGTTAACAGTTGACTATTAGCTTTCTCGACATGTGTGTCATCTACTGTTCTCTGCGTGAAACAAATTTGTCCTGCCTCCTCGAATTGGCCGTATATTCTCTGCCTGCAGTAATTCGTCTGTGTATCTAAAACTACCGACTATGATGATAACGTTTGCCCCCTTTTGCGACCTTGAATGCTTAGCATTGGTGTGTATCGCCTCTGTGTTTTTCTAGCTGATGAGCTAGTTGTCTCAAATTGTTTCCACCGTGGCGTTAAAGGATTTTAATGAGAATGAGTTCAATGATATAAATATATCCCACACCCTATCGTAAATGCATGTCTTAAAATAGTAGCATTAGCATCGAAAGAAGTTTTGCATGGATCTGAAAGCTTATTTATCGCTTACGAGTTTAAGGGATGATTTCTCAAGTACCGAGGGAAGGCGGGGTAAGATGAAAAGATCTTGGCACTCGAAGCAACGTTGTAGCTAGGGTTCTTTTGTGTAAAAGATGACATTCTGTCTGCCACGTTGGGTGGTGTGACAAAATCTCCGAAGATTTGACATATGAGTAAGCTGACTTTTTGTTGATGATCAATCGGATGACTGGGATATGTATTGTTTGTAATATGCCAAGTGTCAAGTGCTCACAACAGAACATATTTTTTACCAGCCCAATGCAACACTAATGTATGCATCTTTACGGAATGTCTTTTGGGGTGAGTATCATTCATCAAGTACGTACCAGCCAAGTTTCATCGATGAACGGTGAAAGATCCTTTCAGTTGATTGCCTCTCCTTGACTAACTGCAAAACAAAACTTTAAGTACGCCATAGGATTGTGGCTACCATCCATTGACACTCGTAAAACATCCTCACGTTATTGAAGGCTTGTTTATCATCCGATCATTTTCAAGCTGACCGGGAAATATCCACTTGCAAGGGCATTGCATAGGCTTCTGAACCTATTCCAAGCCGTCGCACAGCGGCAGCCCCGATTGGTTCATGCAGATGACATACCATGTTCATACTGATGACATTCTAAAAGTTCTTGTGGTGGCCCCTCTGATAATGTGGCTTCATTGCACATATACTGACACAGCAGTTGGCATCGGCCCAGGCGAAGTCATGCAATGCAAGTGTGGTTACGCAACCCACGCCATGATCTCACTTTCAGATAAAATTTGGAAATACCTACCCGTCCG
This sequence comes from Botrytis medusae, assembly GCA_019395255.1. Taxonomy (NCBI): domain Eukaryota; kingdom Fungi; phylum Ascomycota; class Leotiomycetes; order Helotiales; family Sclerotiniaceae; genus Botrytis; species Botrytis medusae. The sequence continues at coordinate 79,527 of JAHXJL010000021.1, forward strand.
GCTGTATTAAAATTAGTCGAGTAGTTATTCGGATATATGAGTCGGGTAACTTTGTGGCATCGGATAGTATCCGGTGATGCCGATTTTTTCTCTGAATTTAAAATGGTAATCATGTCTCTTTCTGTCTACTTGAATATCTTGTAGTAAATATAGTCAAAGGGAAGCTTTGACGTGTATCAAAACCATAAGAAATAACTGTCATAGCTCAAGATATAAAATCCAGTACTCGCCGTTATTTGACTCTAGAAACAGATGGTCAGGTTCTCAATTTTCTTGGCCTCGTGTTTATTTTTATCGTTTAAACTTGAATTTGACAATGAAGGGTTTTGTCAAGCTCAATAGCATTATAGCACTTCCTACTGTTTGTCTTTACTTAAAACTTGAGTTAAGCATCCTATAAGACTTGAATGTATATATGAAGAATTTATAAGTAGTACGAGATGTCTGAACACGGTCTATAATTTGATTGTCTGAAAGTAGAATCAAACAACAGAGGTTTTCATAAGTATCTAGGCTTAATTGGCTATTTGATGACCAAGTCCGGATCCAACGATGGAGAGCGTCATGCATACAGCTCTCATGTGCCAACTTCGATGATCAAAACCAAGGGACATGCATCGCCAAGTACCTATCTGATTTGTGGTATCTAAGTGTCGTTATCGCAAGGATTTGAGCGCCTTTTTACAGTGGCTCGTCATCCCAAAATGATGAAGCATTTCAAGGTATTTCATTCCATCTAAAGGCTTTGGACAATAGGAGAAGCTGGAAGTCCTTGAATATTATTCTCCTCAGTCAAATAACCTTGTGATAGCCATATTCGAACGAACCGTTCTGTTGAAGTATGAGTGAGCTTTGGAATTTTATATCACTTAATTGTTGACAGCCCGCACAGGAAAGAGCGAAATATGCTGCGATTGCCGTTTTTGAGCATGTTCTTTTTACCTCAATCATAATGTTAATATGTAGCCCTAGAATATCCCAATCAGTGAATTAAACTCAATTAATCTTGATTCAGCTAGCTTAAAAACTCGCACTTTCGTTTCAATTTGAAGGTAGAAATTTGATAATCGTCGTCTATCTTGATATTTTCTTCCATTATCATCATCACCATCATCAATAATTCTCCCATATTTCCACCGGGAAATTTCATAAGCCTCTCCCATCAATCATACAATTTTAACTAAATCATGAATCTGATGATACAAGATGCCGCCAACTCCAGCTCCAAATCGAAAACGTCGAAGGGCATCCAGCACGTCTTTCGATGGCACACCTGCATCAAAACGAGCAAATGCTCCATCTCAATTTGATTCAGATAATTCAGATAATGCTGCTGGATTTATTCAATCAATTCTTTCACCATCATCGTGGACTGCAGATGATGAAGTCCTTCTTCAAAGAACAACCAATATAGAAGAAGTTCTTTGGAAAAGATGCTTGGAGATCCACAGCATTACACCATACGAATTGATTCCACATGAAGAGTACGTTGATATCGCGACCAATCATGAGATTAATGATAGCGATGGTTCAAAGATTCCAAATACCAACTGGGGCGATTCTTTCATCACCGAGTTGACTTCCTTAGTCATATGTCCAATTTTTCATGGGAATATTCCACTTCTTCATCATGCCATCCGACTGGCCATATGACACAGACTAGGTCAACAATATCGCCAGGACCTGGGGCATTATACAAATAATTCGAGAAAATCCAGGCTTTGGGGGGAGCTCGAGGGTTCATTGGACTCTGAATTGTTCACAAAAATTCAGACAATGATCAAAGAAAGAGTTCCAGACGAATTTTCAGATCATTGTCGATTTCTTGGAATCATCAAAGATTGTGTTGGCAGATTCGTCAAGCCAAACACTACACAATTGGGAGTTTCTAACCGGAATCTCGGAGCCATTGGCGATGCATGGAATCAATATGTCGAAGAGCAAGAAGATATCAAGATCGATCTCTTGTTATCTTCGACCAAGGAATATCGTAAGGTCTATAATTTTAGAAGAAAGGTCTTCGAGTCCCGAAATGACATCATTTTAATGGGCAGAGATACCATATTGACCATGAAGAAATCGGCGATTCTCCAATCTCGAGCTTCGGACTCTTCGTCGTCGCATGCAGAAGACAGCGAAGATGAGAATGAGGAGAATGAAGACTCTACCAAAGAATCACCCGCTAGGGCAATGGCTTTGTGGAGAGATGAGATGGTCTGATTGGATCTCACTCACTGCTCTATATGATAACCTATAGGTTTGAGCATCATATGTTTCTCTTTTCCATGTTTATTATACTCTGGCCAATAGGCCATTATTTTTAGGCTTATAAGCCATCACCTAAGTATAGGTTTGACTCTATAGAGTCATTTTGTTATTATTTTCATCAAATATAAGCCCATAGGCTGTAATGTATTTGCAGATTCCATAGAGTCCTTTTGTTTTTTGTCATCAACTACAAGCCTATAGGCTGTGATGCATATCCAGATTCTATAGAATCATCATTAGCTCAGTAGGTCTATAGACCCTTTGTTTTCTTCATTTTCTCATTTTGAGATTACTTCAAAATCCTGTTAGTTCGACCGTTTTGTACTTCATATAGATCAAAGACAATAAAAAATATCTCACCAACCTCTGTTTCTTCCAAAATCGCCCTTCAAGCTTCACTTCTTGGTTCTATGAGAATGAGCAGTGTCTCTCCCGCGGTACTTAAAGGTATTAGTTTTTGCGAGCAGCAACAAGTGACAATAGATGTTAAGTATTGGAGGTTGTGAACTGTGGAAGCTTTTTACAGTTTAATAAGCTGGAGATGAAATCAATCTCATTTAGAGATAGAGCTAGTGTTTTTTCTAATAGTAAGTGTTTATTGAGTGATTTGACCATTTGAATCCTCCTTCAACTTATCTCAATCATCTAACTCATCTCGATTATTCAACCCATTTCAACCATTCAATTCATCTCAGACATTCAATGTGTGTCAATCACTAAATCCATTTCAATCATTCAACCAATCTCGACTACTCAACCCATCCCAATGCGTCAATCTATCCCAGCAATTCCCAAAATCCAAAGTAACCAAACCAATTCTCAAACTCCAAGCCCCAAACCCCAAATCAAAATCCACAAAATCTTCCACCCAACCTCTCCAGATAGACTCTTAAACCTCCTCGAACAATCCACGTCTCCTCTTCATCTCAAGTAAGCACAAAAAACCCATACAGATCTTACTTATAAAGCCTTACCGCAACCATATGTATCGTATCCCCACGATCTAATACCCCCCCCCCCCCCCCCCCCTTCTCTTCCCTATAATCATATCTCCAAAGAAAACATACAAATATACAGTATATGCACACCCCTCCACATCCTAGCTCTCCTATAGACACTCACACAACCAGTAAAATGTACATAGCAAAACTTATCACAAGATACAAAACACAAAATCTCTCTCATTCAAATCTCAATCGATCAATCACTCTACTCCCGTATTTCCCGAAACATCCACTTTTTTCAAGAAGCACATAAATAAACGATTCACTTATGACTTCCACACCTATCCACTCCCCATAGTCCAGCCTAACTCACCTCAACTATCAACCACACAGCTCGCATCTCTACTAAAATCCTATAACGTTTTTGCTCCTGCAACTAAGTACATACATACATCATGATAGTAGCAATCCCATCCTCGACCCCATACCTACACAAAAAGAAAGAGAAGAAAGACACAAGTTCCTCTACCCCTAATTTTTACATTCCGCACATACATATACACACATATCCTTCCTCATTCCCATTCCCATCTCATCCAACCCAGCATGCAATCTAGCATCTAATATCCAAACATCACTCCCCCAAAGTCCCCACAAACACACATACATGCATACATACATTTCACACCATACCACACCATATCATATCATATCATATCATATCATATCATATCATATCATATCATATCATATCATATCATATCATATCATACCTCTCCCATCACACCTCTCACTCAAAACCCTACAAGCCTTCCTATTCCTCTTCCCTCTCCCCCTTCCCTCCCCTCCTCCTCCTCCTCCTCCTCCTCTTCTTCTTCACCTTCGCAGCACAATACACTGGTCGATAAATACATACATACATATATACATACATACTCTCCACCATCCCCTCACCCTCATCCATTTCAAATATACATTTAGTCGTTCGCCCCTCAACTTCTTGTTCTTCTTTCCCCTCCCCCCTTTTCTCTTTCCTTCTTCTTCCCCCTTTCTCTTTCCTTCCTCTTCCCCCTTTTTCTTTTTTTCTCCTGTGCCATATATTATGTGAATACTTATTCATCCATTCATCCATCCACCCATACAAAAAAATATATATATATAATCTCAAGAACCAAGAACCAAGGAACCCCCCAAACAGAATTTATGACTCAAGACAATAAATACTCCTTTTAAATCCATATAAACATGTTTACACAACAATACTCCATATATATTGATTCGTTCATTCATTCATTCATTCGTATGTATGTATGTATATAGTGTATGGTCTATGAATCCATCCACACCATCCACACCACACCCATCCATTCATCCATCCATCATCATTGCATACATAACCCCAATTTTAATTTCCGGTTCTTTTTCGCCAGAATCTAATGCCCATGTCAAGAATGGTGATAGATCCCAATCTTATGATAAAACATGCATCCATCATCTATCAAATCCCCTCCCCTAAAGATTTAACAACTCCAAATCCCCACTACACCACTCCTCCTTCCCTCAACCATATATCCATCCTTAACCCTACACTTCTCTACAATATTCTTCTCACCAGCTTCCGTCATATCTCCCTCCCTCTCAGCACCAATACCACAATCCCAATGTCTACCATCCGTTTTATCATACACCTTGACCACATCTTCTCCAGCAGCCGCTACAATACGTCGTGTATCAAACATCATACTTGTAATTGGTGAATCATAAGCATATGCATCATAGATTGCTCCTGTTCGGAGATCCCAGATCTATTTGATTGTTAGTAAATGATACCTGTAATATTCTCCAACAAATGATGAAATGATAAAATAAGAAATCAAAACTCGGATGACATACCCTAATACTCCTATCCAAACTACCAGTAACCAAATGAACGTCATCGAATTGCAAACAAGTAACGGGACCTGTATGTCCCACTAAACTCCTATGCACCTGACCACTTCTCAAATCCCATAAACGAACCATTCCATCAGCAGTACCACAAGCAAGTGCAGCATCAAAAACTTGTACTGCACCTACAAAATCCGCTGTTGCATCTGGTAAACGTCCAGTTTGTCGCCATGTACCTTCAGTAGAACCCATTGTTGCCGAAGCTTGCGCTGCTGCCCACATAACATCCAATGTTTGTACACATCTTCCTTTTTCTAAATCCCATTGTCTTAATGTTTTATCAGCCGAACCAGATATAAGAGTATCGCCACGGAAATGAAGAGCTGTTACTTCATCTACATGAGCTTCCAATGTGAATAATGGACAATCCATCATCATTCCTTGTGGGATATGAATTGGTTGTTTTTCTTGTTCCACAGCTTCACCAAATGCAAGATGATCTTCTTCCTCTTCCTCTTCTGCTTCTTCCTTAATTTTATCTTGAAGATCATAGCGAGCTTTACTTAAATCCCATAATCGAATTGTAGCATCCATAGATCCAGTCGCAACGATATTGTCTTCTACTTGAAGAGTTCGTACAGATGCAGTATGCCCTTCAAGAAGTCCTATGCATCTACCAGCATTCATATCCCATACTCGGACCGAATCATCCAAAGCCGAAGAAACCATGGTGCCAAATGGTACATCAAAATCGAGAGCAGTAATCATGTCATCATGTGCTTGGATTTCTCGAATCGAAGACCCAGGTTCGAAGTGTTCATGTAAAATTGGCATGGATTTTCTTCGAATCGTTTTATGTCTTCTCGATCCTTTCGATGAAGGTGTGCTTGCCCTCGAGGGAAGTTTTTCGTAAATCGATTCAGACATAAATGATGAATCCATTCCTGGATTCTCAGCATCTTCTCCTTCATCAGTTCCAGTGATAGATTTTCCTAAGGCTTCGGCATCATCGATTTGTTCTTGAGCATCCTCCAATCGATTCTCCACATCTAGAACTATTCCAAAAAGTTAGTTATACCCCGCACTTTCAACATTCACAAAATATACTCACTCTCATGTTCCAACATTGACTCTTCCTGTTCCAATCCCGCCAACCTATCCAAAACTATTCTCCTCATAGAATTAAGATTTGCGATTTTATTATCAATCCCATGAATCTCACTACTTGCCATATTCTTCCTAATGCCCATCATCTCCAATCGATGATTCAGAGCCGCCTTTTCTTTTTTCAACTTCGCAAGACTGGGTGGACCATCCCCCTCCGACCCCCCCTCACTAGCATTATCGATAAGTTTCCTACCCCTCGAAATTTTCCTCTTGTGCTTCTTCCCCTTCTCCTCACTCGTTTCCGGCAGCGTTGCTTGAAATCCCTGGAATAAGGAATAGCTATTTTCATTGTCGGGGATATTCCTCAACAGCTCATCTGGCAAGAAAGTCAACGCCCTATATTGAATTTCCGAG